>VSDK01022812.1:95934-112751 GCA_009767595.1 Symbiodinium kawagutii
GTGGATGGGGTCTTTGCATGCTGTGCATGATCATATATCATGGAGGTCCCTCCGTTTGAACACATGGTCGTCGATTGGGTTGGATCGACCTAATGTGTTGGTTGCGCAGGATACTGCGTGGGACCCTTGGCAAGGATACTTACCAAGATGATATATGTAACCCAACGAATTAATCCAGAGCGGCACTCTGGTTCAGCGTAACGCGAGGTGAGCCGAAAGGAGAAAAAGAAACAGCGGTGCTGATAGAATCCATGTTACCCAGAGTGATCATGTTGTACTGGTTCAGGTATGGCAGGCCTGGGTGACCAGATATCATATCACATGGGCTAACATTAATACTACTATGACATTTTGGCTCAAGTGACCTTGAACCAAAAAGGCATTCAATTTCTTTCCCAACCCTGACCCACCCTGTTATACGGTCCCCTGTGGGGTTCCCCTATAACTTGAAAATCCACGCCGTGGATGGGGTCTTTGCATGCTGTGCATGATCATATATCATGGAGGTCCCTCCGTTTGAACACATGGTCGTCGATTGGGTTGGATCGACCTAATGTGTTGGTTGCGCAGGATACTGCGTGGGACCCTTGGCAAGGATACTTACCAAGATGATATATGTAACCCAACGAATTAATCCAGAGCGGCACTCTGGTTCAGCGTAACGCGAGGTGAGCCGAAAGGAGAAAAAGAAACAGCGGTGCTGATTGAATACATGTTACCCAGAGTGATCATGTTGTACTGGTTCAGGTATGGCAGGCCTGGGTGACCAGATATCATATCACATGGGCTAACATTAATACTACTATGACATTTTGGCTCAAGTGACCTTGAACCAAAAAGGCATTCAACTTCTTTCCCAACCCTGACCCACCCTGTTATACGGTCCCCTGTGGGGTTCCCCTATAACTTGAAAATCCACGCCGTGGATGGGGTCTTTGCATGCTGTGCATGATCATATATCATGGAGGTCCCTCCGTTTGAACACATGGTCGTCGAGTGGGTTGGATCGACCTAATGTGTTGGTTGCGCAGGATACTGCGTGGGACCCTTGGCAAGGATACTTACCAAGATGATATATGTAACCCAACGAATTAATCCAGAGCGGCACTCTGGTTCAGCGTAACGCGAGGTGAGCCGAAAGGAGAAAAAGAAACAGCGGTGCTGATAGAATCCATGTTACCCAGAGTGATCATGTTGTTTGTTTGTTTGTTTGGTTGTTGGTTCGTTGGTTTGTTGGTGGGTTTGTTTGTTCGCTGGTTGGTTTGTTGTTTTGTTGGTTTGTTGGTTTGGTCGTTTGTTTTGTCGTTTGTTTGGTCGTTTGTTTGGTCGTTGGTTGTTGGTTGTTGGTTGTTTGTTGTTCGTTGTTCGTTGTTTGTTGTTTGTTGTTTGTTGTTTGTTGTTTGTTGTTTAATGTTTGTTGTTTGCTGTTTGCTGTTTGTTGTTTGTTGATTGTTGATTATTGATTATTGATTATTGCTGTTGTTTATTGATTATTGATTATTGTTGTTTATGGGTTATTGATTATTGATTATTGATTGTTGATTATTGGTTATTGGTTATTGGTTGTGGTTGTTGTTGTTGTTGTTGTTGATGTTGTTGATGTTGTTGTTGTTGTTGTTGTTGTTGTTGTTGCTGTTGTTGTTGTTGTTGTTGTTGTTGTTGTTGTTGCTGTTGCTGTTGCTGTTGCTGTTGCTGTTGCTGCTGTTGCTGCTGGTGTTGCTCTAGGGTTTTGGGGTTAGGGTTTAGGGTTTATCTAAAAATCTAAAACCCCTTTGGTCTCAGATCTTTATTGTACTTTTTCTCGCCTTGAGCCAAAGTTTGGCAGTTAACTTGAGTTCTGTACACTTCTCGTGGCTTCAAACCGCTTTGACAAACTTGGACCTAAACTGATCCAGAAACTGGTTTCGTGGTGGCACTTCGAGCTTTAAAGGATCAAAAACTGAGGCTTTCAGCAATCACTTAGCTCCAATCTAAAGTTCTTGAACTTTAGATTCTCTCAGGCTTTCGATTCCGTTCCGGAAACAAACCAACACACAAGCACAAAGGACAAGTTCCAAATCGAAAACCTAGTGCCTTGAAACTGCTACGAGTACTATGTACTCCAACCGTTGCACTCTAAACTGCTACGAGTCTACTTTAGTACATTCCAAAGGATGCACATCTGCTAAACGTCTCTGCTTTACAACTGTGACGCTATGGCGTTGCAACTTTCATGGAAACTGTGAAGTGCAACTGCTCTGCAAGGAAATGATCCCAAACCTTTACATGGATCATCTGTTACCAAACTAATGCAACTCAACCGAATGATTCACTCATGAGGTTGTGTTGTCTGAATTCCACTGCGCTTCACTCTTCTCACTGCATCTGCAAAGAAACTGTTGCCTATGAAGTGCAGTACCTCGTCATCCATCGTCGATGGTCATAGCGCAGCATCATCACATTGCAGCTGCTCAAAGCGCTGCATATGCCTGGAAGATTCAAGGATCGTGATCCAAACGAATTCCAAACTAATTCCAATCACAGAAGTTCCCAGCTTTACAAACGGGACGTGTAATCGTCTGAACTTGCATCTCTGCAAAAAGGATTGCACTGCACGATGTATACTTCAAAGGTAAGTGCAGGGCGAAAAGGCTTGTACTCGAAGGAGATTTGGTCAAAGGAAATTGGTGCAGTACTTGAAACTGCTATTTCGCACCCCCCCATGATCAAAGCTCCTCTCGCAAAAGTATCTGGTATATGCTGTTTTTATTTGGTTTTCAAGGTATATGCAATTTTTATTTGGTTTTGAAGATTTTCTTGTACCGCTCAAACTGGATCTCTCGACTTGATGCCACCATCTGCCATTTGTGAATTCAGACTGTTGACATCTGATATCATCTGAGTGTGCAACTGGATCTCTCTTGCGGAGTTCACTCCAAGGCTCGTGGTCCCCAGCAAAATGAGCAGAAAAAACATTTTCAAGGGGCGGCTTGTCTGTGCTAACACTCCACGATTTCCATGCAAAACTAACTGCATGTTGCTGCACTCCTCATCTTCATGCAAGGCATTGGTGATATCCATGTGGTACACCGATGTGCGAATTGCTGGCAACTTGATACACTGGCATGCACAGCTCAACTGGACACGCTCCTCATGCTTGGCACCTGAAATGCATTGGCATCCAGGGTAATGCATTGAACGACCACGCCTCGTCCTGTAAAGAAGGGCGGCTCGCATCATACGGCCTCGCCTCAAGTGCTCAGGAATTGCTGGCATGTCGTTTGCGCCATCCTGCACATCAGGTTCCTGAAGAACATTTGCGGCATCCTGAGGGACATCGGGCTCCACAGATGGTGTCACCTCTTCACACTCTGGTGAAGATTCAGCACTCTCAGGCTCATCACCGCTCACATTCACTGAAGGTTCAGGCGACTCGCATCCTAAAGGATCGAAGTCTCTGCCTTCAATCAGGGCACGAGCAACTGCATCTACCACCCTAGACCTGCGTTCCATGGCTTATAAAGGATTCAAACTGATTCAATCCGTGGAAATGCTTTGAGCCGGTCTAGCAAAAAGAACTGAAATCACTCATGAGGTCTGCAGAAAAAGGTTGTTGAGTGTGAAGTGGAGGTGGATTTGGAGAGAAAACGTGTTGTAAAAAACAAACTGCAGCTTTCACCTCAAAAAAAAACGTCTCTGAGCTATCACTGGCCATCTGCTCACTGCATTCTGATGCAACTTCGTTGCAAACTGGTTCTCACTGCGATCGCGGATGCATATTCAACTGTGTTTCTTCGAAATCACTTGCATGCAAAAAACAAACTCTCTGAGATGGACGCAGATTCACATCCATCTGGGTATCGGGTTTCCCTGCTTGGATCTCACGGGCAAGTTTCACAGCTCGAAACCTACTCATGTAGATTGGTACATGGTCCTGCAGCATGAAAGCATCAACCTAGCGAAGTGCTTTGCTAAACCAATGGGATACAAACCCAACGATGTGACATGTTGGTGGTTTAGCGGAGTGTGGTTATGATCCTCTGCACATGGAGATGACTTCACTGGATGGCTGCTGTTCACACGAAAGGTATGCTTGGTAGGATTACCAGGAGAGAAATTGCATCGATCATGACGTGAGGTGTATGTGGTCTTCCAATACGTGCAGTATCCTGAAAGCTCAAGAGCATTCACATCACACAGTTTGGCAATCTTGCGTCCTGCAGCAAGAATCTGGAAAAACTCAGTGTGGTACCGTTGCAATCGATGCTTGAGATTCTTCGGGCACAAATACTGCAAGGGAGATCCTCCAGTACATGGTGGCGAAAGCCACATGATCACCTGACATCCTGGAAATTCAGCACGGACTCTTTCAACCAACATGCAAAAGAAACCGGCTGCTTCTGGCATCCTAAACTGGTACATGGTGCTCTGAACAACATAGCATTGCTTCTGTTCAAATCGCCGTCTGTGGAGAAAGCGAAATCCTAACTCCGTGCAAACATCCAAAAACAAGATCTCTGTCTCGTCTTCTTTCATCTCTCTGATGATCTGTGCCACATGCTGCTCATAGCTTGATCTGATTGTGATTCTTTCAGGCGCTACCTTTTGAACATGTTTGAGTGCACAAAGTTGCCACTCAACTGGGGCCGAGGCTTCGATGATACCTAACAAGGCTCTGAACTTTTCTGTCTTCTCCTTGTTCAAGCATTTCGTAAGGAGGTCTGCCAACATCGAATTTGTGTCAGTCCAGGATGGACTGAGGATTCCCCTCTGAACAAGTCGCTGTAGGAATGCAACTGCAATATCCAAATGCCTGGTCCTTCTGGAAAGACCGTCACCACGCAGCACCTGAAAAGCAGACATCGAGTCTGTCACCAACTCAATGACGAGTTCAATTGAAATCGTGTCAAGGTCCCGTTGCAAAAACTCATCGATTGATTGCAATCTCCCAGGACCACCCTCCATAAAACTGAACAATCTCGCAAGGCCCAAAGATTCTTGGATGCTAGCAGTAATGCTAATGATCTCCGACTCGCATGATGACAAGCTATTTGTAACTTGTTGTCGACTGACAGCTTTCACCAGATTGCCCCTGAAAAAGATTGCAAATCCTGATACTGATCTAGCACTCCATGAAGCATCGGCAAAGGTCTGGATTCCTTTGGTGCTATCATATTTGAATCGATTCCACAAATGCAATGTCGTCTTGACATATCTGAGGATCTTGTTGAGTGCCTTTTCATGCCCCACAGTAGGAGCTTGCTGTCCAGTCGATAAAAGTGATGCAAAGCGTAGGCAATCAGGCCGACTTTGGCACCACCAAGAAAATCTTCCAAGCTTGCTGCGAAATTCCTCTGCTTTCTTTGCATCCAAAGGTGTGCGCTCAGCATCTGTCAACGTCGCTAAGTGTTCAACATTGGGAGGAGTCTCAGATGGCTTTAGGTCAGCTACCATAGATTGTAAGTAATCCACTGGAACTCGCATCAAAAGCTCATCCAAACTGGCAGAATCTCGAAAAATTTCTTTGCCTAGGAATGTGAGCTTGCCTCCCTCGTGTGGGGGGATGATTCCAGTTATCTTGACTTTAGCCACTCTTTCACGTAGCGTAGCCTGAACCCGATATGGAGCATCAGGGTTTGGAGAGATAATCAGGAGGTCGTCCACATAGGCCGTCATGAAGATTGGACACTCGGGATCATGCGACACGAACACACAGGATTCTGATGGAGATTGCTCCATGCCGTGTTCTCCAGTAATCTCTCGAACCAAATTGATCCATGATCGTGACCCAATTCTGAGTCCATTCAATGCTTTCCGGAGCACACCATATACTGGTTGATATTCATTCTTATTCCATGAAATGTCAGCTGGGAGTCGCACCAATTTGTGAACGTCAACAGGGAGTGGGCTGTGAAGAAAGGCTGCTCCAACATCAAGAGTAGCTAGCCCCATCTGCGGTTGCGCTCCCATGGTCAGCAATGTCCTGATTGCTTCATTGCTGGGTGTTCCTGACGAGTAGCCTTGTGTCGCTGCCGAGGATGTGGCTATTTCTTGGATAACCAATCTCATTCTCACACCTGATCTTGTCTCATTGCAAAACTCGTCAGCCTGAATCTCTTTGGGGTTAATCACCCACCTCGAACCAATCACCTTGCAATCAAACTGCTTTGCATACTTCTTTGCTTGTCGCTCATCTAGCAAATCAGCAAACTCAACTTTGGAGAGAGCTTGAAGCTCTGTGTCTCTCCCCTCTTCCGCTAAGCTCACATCCAGTTCCAGCGTTCCATCTTCGCTGATCACATTGAGAGGCTTAACCAGGTGCACTGTATGTCCGCATAACTGAAAGGGCGTTGTTTTCAGTCGTTCACCAGTTTTCGGAAGATAGAGGGGGTCAAGGGTCATCTTGCAAGGATACGGGTGACATTCGACATGCTCATAGAAGTCCGACCATTGTTCAAGGAAACTTGACATGTCCATATTTCCATCATCCACTTCCATAGCATCTCCATCACCATCTGCAGCAATACTAGGTTCGTATTCCGATGACACTGCTCTTCCATCACTGCCAATCACAACATCATCCGAGGCTCGCACAACAGCCTGTGGGTTGTCACCCTCATCAATCTCCATGGTGTCATCATCATCACCTGCAGGAACATTCACGGGTGCTTGCTTCTTGCTCACTCTCTTACCCCCTGAAGGGTGAGTACTTGCATCCACCGGAGTTGAAGGTAGATCTGCATTTCCATGTCCATGTTGTGATTGCTCCATGCCAATGTCACTCGAAGAAGCTCTTCTGTGTATGTCACCAAGCCTAGTTTGCTCTCTTACCCATTGTCGATAACGTTCCCTACATTCCTTATTGTGCACCTTCTTTCCGAAAACCTTCTGATTGCAAGCGTGGCATCCAGGTGTCCGGCCGTGCTGCTTCAGCCATGCAGCTGGTGGACCTGATGTATTGCTTACCACAGGCTGCGGTAGCACTTCCAACGGGCCTTCTAAACGAGCAGGTTGAGAAAACTGAGAATCCACAGTTCGCAAGTACGTTGCAGCTAGACGTTGCTCGAAAACAATCTTGTTCATCGGTCTGACAGTTTTCGCTTGAAATATCTTCATCTGTAATGTACCATCGTCTGCAACTACTTCTGACATCACTCTCAAACCTTGCTCACCATTCAGTCCACCAATGAATGAACCTATCACCCACCTGGAGTTCGCTGGTGTTGTAATCGAATCCGGAGTCTCTGCAAAAATCAATGAACCGAAAATGGTTGATGGTGGTTTTGACCGAGGCTGTCCACACAGAATCTCATGCGGTGTCCTATTCCCTCCTCTGGGCAGGCGAAACTGATTCTGAGTCCAGGACATGTAATCCAAAATCAGCTGAAGTGCAAAATCATCTTCAAGCATGACATCCATACCATGATGTTGCAAATCCAATCTGACCGAAGCTAAATGCTCTTTCACCAGCCTGATGCTCCTCTCTGCAGCGCCAATCACTTCGTGTTGCTGCGGTCCAGCTCTGTCCACAACAAGTCCAATGCGTTTGAAAACGTTTGCTAATGCTCCATCGTCATCAGTCTTCACAAAAACTCGTGCATGGACATTTGAGGACAACATTCCAACATAACCCAGAAACTGTCGCAATTGTGCACTGACCTTCTCAACATTCATCGACATGTAAATGTACCCAACGGCACAACTTGTAGGCTCTACAATGCACAAAAACTTCTTGGTACCTCCTTGTGGCAACTGAATGTACCCAAAATCAGCAATCAACTCGCCAACTTCGCTGTGTTCAGACAGTTTCCGTTTGTGATGTTTCACACCCTTTGCAGCTCGACAAAAATCACATGAAGGCTCATATCCTGTGTGGCCTTGTTGTCGATGTCGAAACAAAGACTTCTCCACCTTGGCTGCAATTCGATCCGGAGAAGTACCTTCCTGGACAGGATCAGCTGGTAATTCGAAACCTGGTGCATCAATGCTTGGCAAATCATGGTCCATAGATTCAACATTTTCTGCAACATCATCTGCAACAACTCCATGCACAAAAGGTCCGGACGGATGCATCTGCGGAATCTGCTGCTGTTCACTTGCAGGAATTTCACTCAACATGCTCTGAACATCTGTGGGAAATTCATGTGTGAGCATCATCTTAACATGTGCAAAACGAATATCTGCATCTTGCAACAACTTGTCAACTTCCATGGGACTGATTGCGTTTTCAGGTTGGCCTTGCACTCTCCCTGTCTTGCGGGAGTTCCGAGATGAAACACTTGCAGTCAACCATGGACAGCTTCCCCAAATATCTATGGTGAACCAAAGTGAACCGTAATGCAATGAAATAGATTCGTCATTTGAGAAGAACTCCCATCCCTGTCTGCACATCTGTAACAGGGAAAGCAAGTTGTGCTGAACATCTGACACGAGACATCGCAGTTCATATGGTTTCTTGAACGATTTCTGATGTTCATCATCCCAAACCCAAAAATAAGCTTCAAGAATGACTTCTTCCGTGACATCTACTGATTCACCTGAAGCTGTGCTGAAAACTAAGGGCTTGGCAAGCTTGCGACGATGCAATTCCCTGTGCAAACCTTGTTCCAGGTACCTACGGGAAACAACTGATCTGGATGCACCTGAGTCCAAAAGCCAAAAATGACCTTCATCTGCTTCATTAGGTTCAGTCCACACATCGGATGCGGATGCACAAGTGCTCTTGTCTGCAAGTGGATTATCTGTTCTATATGTCGATTCACTGGAAACTCGCGGCAAATCCTGAGAAAAATCACTGGAAACTCGTGGCAAATTCTGGGAAAAATTCGACTTTTGGTTTTGCGTTGGCAAAAACTCTCGCTGTTCAGGTTTCTGTTGAAAACGAACATGTTTCTTCTGCATGCTCTTCATGTCATTGGGCTCATTCTTCAACCAAACGCAGGAAGTAGAAGGATCTTGAGGAGGCATTGACAAGGAATCACAAGGTCTACGGAAGAAAGGACATAGGCGGTCACCTCGAAAAGGAGAAGGTGGATCAGGCTCAGGAAGGCTAGCACCATCAGCATCGTCCCCAAAGTCACTCCACACTCCATCTCCAGTTCCATGACTCCAATTCCACTCGGAGCCCCATTCTCCAGACCACTCTGAAACTCGCTTTCCTTTCGGTTTTCCAGCACCTTTTGACTTCCCTTTTCCAGTCTTGCCTTTATCTTTCGCAATTCCTTTTCCTTTCCTCTGCTCTTTCCCTTTCCCTGGCGAAGGCTCACCTGTTGGATTCATACCTTTCCCTTTGCCTTTGTTCTTTCCAGCATCTTTTCCTTTGAATTGACCCTTTCCAGGGTACGTCGTTCTATCCAAACTCTTTTCTCTTTTTGGTTGCTTGCGTTCTTTTGCAAAGTGGCCATCTTCGCCACAATTCCAACACTTCTTCAATGGTAACTGCGGCTTATCAGGTCGAGGTTTCCTTGGCTTATCGCGATCCCCACTAGGCTTATTCGCCAGCTCATTCAAGGACAAACCAGTATGTTTTTCTACCAAAGCACTATTCAAAACAGTCTTCTGATGAAAATGAATGCACGCATTCTTTGCACCGTCAAAGGTCTCAGGAGCATTCAACTGCACATACAGTTTGACTTCTCCCGTGAGGCATCGCAACAACACTTGGTATAAATCTGGATCTTGCAACGTCAGGTCTTTGATCAACAAGGGATCCCCAGTGTAAGTACCCAACAGCTGTTGATAACGAAGGACTTCAGCATCCAACCTTCTGATATTGTCAACCAGGTCAGCGTCTTTGACAAAGTTGAAATCAAGGACTGTGTTCCGAAAAGTCAAACACTCGCTTCTCGACTTCACACACAGCTCCATCTTCAATCGTCTCAACAACTCATATCCAGAATGACTTCCATCCATCTGTGCTTCATACAGTCTGATCAAAACATCAAACCGTGTAGCACCAGTGCTGCAGCTCTGCTTGATCACATGATACAACCTTTGACTTCTCTGTTTCTGTTGAGGGGTTAAGTCACTGTCCAGTAACTCTGTCTTCCTTCTCAACGCTTCCTGAATTTCCGGCTGAAACGTAGGGTCCAGCAAGGTCAACCAACTCGACACTGCTTCGCAGTATCTTCTGAAACCCAGAATCTCTTGAACTCTGTTGCTCCAATGAGCTTGATCTGCGACAGGTATCTTCGGCATCAGCTTACCATCCAGTGTCTTTAGAGCTTCGCTGGTGAGCCCTTGCTGAGCTCCTGCTCCAAAGATGCCTGATGAAGCCGGCTGGGCTGCCAAGGCATTGAACAGGCTCTGCTGGCTGTCAAAGTTCAAAGCAGCTCTTCCTCTTCTTTCAGCTTCACTTCCCTGAGGCCCTTGTTGGGTCTGGACGGTAATCAACTGTTGAAGTAGATCTGCTGTCTGCTGTTGCTGGACCAAAATGGCCTGTAGCAACGTTCCCATCTGATCGGTGGCTCCAGTCTGTCCTAACCCTGGCGGTGGGCTCTGTCTCTCTGGTGTCCGGGGTGGCTCTCCTACGTCTCCAGTGGCTCCGGCAGGCCCAAAGAGGTTAGACCCCTGAGCTTGTCCAAGTCCAGCAAACAGACCTGTTCCCCTCTCTCCAGTTCCTGATTCCGTCCTCAGCTCGGACGAAGTTGAGTCTTCCTGACCCGCCATGGCTCTTCAAGGACCAACCTTGGAGTCCTTTTCGGTTCCTTTCAAGGACTACTTTTGAAGCCCTTTCTCTCACAGCGTTTGCCCTCGTAAGGGCTCCGCTACCATCTAAAAATCTAAAACCCCTTTGGTCTCAGATCTTTATTGTACTTTTTCTCGCCTTGAGCCAAAGTTTGGCAGTTAACTTGAGTTCTGTACACTTCTCGTGGCTTCAAACCGCTTTGACAAACTTGGACCTAAACTGATCCAGAAACTGGTTTCGTGGTGGCACTTCGAGCTTTAAAGGATCAAAAACTGAGGCTTTCAGCAATCACTTAGCTCCAATCTAAAGTTCTTGAACTTTAGATTCTCTCAGGCTTTCGATTCCGTTCCGGAAACAAACCAACACACAAGCACAAAGGACAAGTTCCAAATCGAAAACCTAGTGCCTTGAAACTGCTACGAGTACTATGTACTCCAACCGTTGCACTCTAAACTGCTACGAGTCTACTTTAGTACATTCCAAAGGATGCACATCTGCTAAACGTCTCTGCTTTACAACTGTGACGCTATGGCGTTGCAACTTTCATGGAAACTGTGAAGTGCAACTGCTCTGCAAGGAAATGATCCCAAACCTTTACATGGATCATCTGTTACCAAACTAATGCAACTCAACCGAATGATTCACTCATGAGGTTGTGTTGTCTGAATTCCACTGCGCTTCACTCTTCTCACTGCGTCTGCGAAGAAACTGTTGCCTATGAAGTGCAGTACCTCGTCATCCATCGTCGATGGTCATAGCGCAGCATCATCACATTGCAGCTGCTCAAAGCGCTGCATATGCCTGGAAGATTCAAGGATCGTGATCCAAACGAATTCCAAACTAATTCCAATCACAGAAGTTCCCAGCTTTACAAACGGGACGTGTAATCGTCTGAACTTGCATCTCTGCAAAAAGGATTGCACTGCACGATGTATACTTCAAAGGTAAGTGCAGGGCGAAAAGGCTTGTACTCGAAGGAGATTTGGTCAAAGGAAATTGGTGCAGTACTTGAAACTGCTATTTCGCACCCCCCCATGATCAAAGCTCCTCTCGCAAAAGTATCTGGTATATGCTGTTTTTATTTGGTTTTCAAGGTATATGCAATTTTTATTTGGTTTTGAAGATTTTCTTGTACCGCTCAAACTGGATCTCTCGACTTGATGCCACCTACCCACCCCTCTCCAGATAGGAGGCAAGCCACCCTATTTTCCACCTTTTAGGGTTTAGGGCAAGCCCTGAAATTCCCACCACAGACATCGAAATTTTTGCCTGCATGCATTTTTCGTGTGATGAGCCAGATCCCTGACCATGCTGTATGGCTTTGGTTTTGACCAAGCGGAATTGCTGATGGATATGGTTGACATGCGTGAATAGTCAATCCTTGCAACATCTTGCAAGTAGATGCTTGCCACCGCAAAGCCAAATGTTGCATGCAACATGCGCAACAAATTTGACGGCCTGCTTGGCCGAGGGCATACTGCTGAATCCACATGAAGCAAGCGGGGCCAACGATTTGCTTCGCAATCAACAACGTAAAAAAAGCCACGGTTGGACAGGAAAATCGCGGCCCTGGGGGGAATCGAGCCCCCCCCTTTTTGAGGGACCGTGGTTAAATTACCGCGCGGTACCCTGCCAGACCCCTCGTATTTCGAGCGGCCCCCTGAAACGGGACCGCTCGTGGTACCGCTCGCTTTGCGTAACGCGAGCGGTCCCAAAACAGGGGGCCGCTCGCAATACGAGCCGTTTCCGGCTAAAGCTGGGAGCGTTTTGGGAAAATTTGCCGGTACAGGATTTTCCTAAGCGTTTTGCTTATCCGGCAAGTTTTCTGCAAATCATTGCAACGTTGGTTTTTGAAGAAAAAATCTTCGCAAAACAGCTCGGCGATGAAATCTTGAATTTTCAAACTTTGAAATTGATCCATTTTGAAGGGCAGGGGCTCTCAAACGCAAAACGGAAAATTTTGAATTTGACATCTCGAGGCCGTTTTTGACATAACGATCTGCGACCAAAATTTTCGGAAAAAACAAGGTTGAAGTCAAAAGTCGGATTTTCAGGAATTTGCGTTTCATGATTTTACAAGGCTGGGGCTATCAAAACGAAAACTTGAAAACTTGGACGGCGAACGCCGAAGGAAATTTTGCTAGACGAGAAATTCTCTAAGTACAAAACGTTGTTTTCATCAAAGTTGAAAACATATATTAAGACAGCGATTTAGGATTATTGCATTAGCTGCGCGTGCTTCTCCGGTACTTAGTGTTTTTTCGGTGTTTTGCCTGGAAACTTGTGGGCCCAAAAATCTGCTAACGTGAAAATCAAATTTTTGAGGGATCAAGGCAAAACAAGGGAAAAACACAGTAACGGAGAAACACGAAATCTACTGAATATATGCAAAAGAAGCTTCTCCTTGTTTTTCACCACACAATGTTTTGGGGATTGCAACACAAAGCTGGTGCTGAGCCTTGAGCTCAACGTAGTAACGAAGGATATTGCAAAAGCAAAAACAAAGAGAAGCTTATGAAGATCATGGGATCGAGCTGGGCAAGGGAACCTGCATCGGGTCAACATGTTCAAAAGAATGTATTGGATAATGTTCTGTTATTGTTGTTGTTGTTGTTGTCGTTGTTGTGCCGTGGGTAGGTAATGTCATGTTAATGTGTCGACATACTTGCAACATACTGATGTACATGGATAGCCAGACACAGAGCGACAGACAACGCACCGTGGCCGCCCAAGGTATGCATGTGTACTGCAGCCGCTGGCGCGCTTCTTCGAGAATGTTGGGGCCTTGGCCGGCCGTTTCTTGTCGGTGCTGCAGCAAGTAAGATTGATGTTACGGTATGTGGTGTTGTATTCGCATCTGCTGTTTTCTAGAGCTGGCTTTGAATCTTCGTTTCAAATACCGGGGTGGCACCGGACAACTCCCACATGGCACCGGACAGGTTCCACGCGGCACCGGTCAATTTGCGCACAGCGCGGAAACCGTCCGGTGCCAAAAGTTGGCACCGGACAAGGTAGCAAAAAAGCACCGGACAGGATGCGGAAGCTGTCCGGCCCCGCTTTTTGGCACCGGACGGGTTCCGCACCGTGCGCAACTTGACCGGTGCCATGTGGAACTTGTCCGGTGCCATGTGGGAGTTGTCCGGTGCCACCCCGGTATTTGAAACGAAGATTAAAAACTACCACCGGAAAACGGCCAATTTGACACTTTTGGCTCCCACAGGTTGCGGCCAAAAACCCCCTAAGTACAGAGACGGAAGCTGGCGTCATAAAACCTTATTGTAAGGAGAGAAAAAAAACGAGGAGGAGGACGTACTTAAGATGAGTGCCCGGCAAAAACCGCAAGTCGTACTATTAAGGGGGCCCATTGCCGGCAACCCCCGTCGCTTACTACTAGTTATTGTTCTAGGGCGGGCGCGGGTATTGAGCGGAGGTGGCCCCCGCAAAGCTGTAGAATCGGGTTATCTAATGTGATCGAGCTTATGTCATGTTGTGGGGTCTTATGTACTGATATGTTCTGTTGTGTTTTGTTATGTTATGTAACGGTAAGTTATGCTATGTAATGTTATGTGAGCTGTAGACATACGTGCAACCACTGATGTACATGTAGAGTCGTCAGCCGAGCGCGGCCTGAGGTACAGCCTGCGCTGCCCTTTCCCTTGCCGTTCTACCATGCTTGCAATCATTGCTTGTCAAGGAGCTGCAGGGCAAGTGGCACGGAGAGGAGCCATGATCGGACAGATGGCTGATCGAGCTGTGCAGCTTGAATGTCTTCAAGTCACGGTGGTGTACAGTCTTTTGTTAGATGCAGAACCAGAAAAATATTATTTCCTTGAAGTAGGTAAGAGCAGCACAATCGACCCAGCAGTCATTAAAGTGTTTGTTCTCTGGCGCTGGTGTCTGCATCGTTTCTTCTCCCAACGGCCTGGAAAGCATTAGCCACCTTTATTCACTGACAGGTCTTTGCAGTGCACTGTCCACGAAGCGAGCAGCCGCAAGAAAAAACATGGGGCTACGCAGCCTGGGTGCCAAGGAAGAATTGGACAACTTGCTTGACAGCACTGGGCCGCAACAAAGATGAGAGCAAGTCGTAAAGAGTCGACACAAAGACGTGACCAACCCCCACAGGTGAATTTGACAAGGCCAAAGCAAAAGGTGACACATCAGGTATGTGAAGGTAGAGCAGCGGGGCACGGACCCGGACAGACACACGGATTGCCGAGACATACAGTAGAGTGGTAGCAGTATAGTCGTAGGTCACAGACAGCCGGACGGCGACCTAGAACTGAGAAGCAGCACGACAGAACACGTGGCACATGTGCTGGTGCTTGTGTGTGTGTGTCCGCAGACTTGCAGCTTGCAGTAGCGCCCCAAAACACGATCAAGCAGCCCGAGCCCAAAGCCATGAGCGGCGGCATGTGCTGGTGCTTGTGTGTGTGTGTCCGCAGACTCGCAGCGTGCATTAGCACCCCAAAACACGATCAAGCAGCCCGAGCCCAAAGCCATGAGCGGCGGCAAGAGCGCCTGGGACTATGGGTGGCAGTCGTGGGAGAGCGGCGAGGACTGGAGAGGCCACGGCAAAGGCAAGAAAGGTTCCAAGAAGGGCAAGAACAAATGGCCGTCGCAAGAGGATGCTGTGGAAGCAACGCCCGAGCACACCAACCGAATCTTGTCGCGGTACCAGCTCCCGCACGCCCTCCTCCGCACGGCGTGCGACACCGAGGGATCTGCGCTGATCAAGAAGAGCAAGGTGAACGACTATGCTCTGTTGTCGGAGCGCAACCTCAAAAAGACCGTGAGCAACCAGAATTGCCATCTCCTTCGCCGCCCAGGCGTGGGTCTGAGTGAGACGGCAGGGACGCTGCAAGCCGGCGCCAACGCCTTGGCCCACGCGGACGACTTCAGCATGAAAGCGTTGACCAAGCTACTCAATGAGCCGAAGGTGGCGGAGGCGCTGCGTACCTTGAACACCATGGACCAGGCAGGAACGCGAGATGAGAAGAGCCTGGCAGATGCAGTGAAAGTCTTGCAAACGGCCGTGTGTGATGACCCCGAGGTGGAAGAGGCGGCCATCAAGATGACCATCCTGGCAAGCAGGTTGTATCTCTTAGGGATCCACCTGCTGCCTTTGCGGACGTGCTTCATGGATCCAACTTGGTGGGCAGAGCAAATCCCGGAATCATTGAGTGAGAACAAGAAGTTCACAGCATGGAAGAAATCTCCCGGGGACCCCGCCAAGATGCGGAAGGCATTGGCGGCGCTGGTACAGGAGAAGCTGGAAGATGCGACAGGCAGCGGCGCCAACGAAGCCGGAGCACTCTTCGGTCGCAAAGCCACCGCGCCAAGAGATGCAGCCACCTCTGGGGATGACGACAGTGATGCGAAGAAGTCAAGGAAGAAGCAGAAGGCCAAGAAAGACACGAAAGAGAAGAGCAAAAAGAAGAAGAAGAGCTCTTCCAGCAGCCCGTCCAGCAGCGTACCGAAGAAATCCAAGAAGCGCAAGGGGGCAGAGAGCAAGGAGAAGGAAACCAAAAGCAAGAAGAAGGCAAAGGCCGAAAGCAGCAGCCGCAGTCCATCCAACAGCCCAACGGCACCAAAAGTCAAGAAGACGCCCACCAAGAGCTCGGAGTCGCACACCGCGGCCTTCACCGCGTGGGCCCACGGAGACGCGCAAGCAGCATTAGAACACGCGGAAGCAGCGAAAGGAAGCATCGGGACGCTGACAGGGCGCTTCAAGAAGGCGGACCTACTGAAGATCGTGAACTCGCTGCCGGAGATCGTGGCGGACGAGTTTCCAGAGCTGGCAGTAGCAGTGGCAGAGGCCAAGGCACGCAGCAAAGACGGATGGATCAGCAACAAGCAGGCGAAGCCAATCCTTGTGCTGGTGACGGAGATCGTGCAAGAAGTCTGCAATTTCTGGGCTGCACAGTCAGGTCCCAGTGGTGAAGCGGGCAAGAAGGACCCATCGGCAGAGGCCGCCGAAGAGGAAGCAGACGACGAGGCAGACGACAAGCAGAGCCAGAACGGCAAGAAGAGCGACGACGAATCCTAACCATGAGGTGTGCTCGCATTAAGTCCTGGCCGGGCCTATGTAACGTGGCCAGGCACAAAGTACAGACGCATCGCGGTCCGAGCCGCAACAAAGCACAGTTGG
>VSDK01022819.1:1639-17582 GCA_009767595.1 Symbiodinium kawagutii
TCTCTCCCATATAGCATCATCAGCCATGCTGCACAGCACAGGCCTAGCAGCAACTAGCTACATGGGAGACCAAGGGTCTCCCATATGATTCTCTCTCCCATATAGCATCATCAGCCATGCAGCACAATACAGGCCTAGCAGCAACTAGCTACATGGGAGGCCAAGGGTCTCCCATATGATTCTCTCTCCCATATAGCACCATCAGCCATGCAGCACAATACAGGCCTAGCAGCAACTAGCTACATGGAAGACCAAGGGTCTCCCATATGATTTTCTCTCCCATATAGCATCACCAGCCATGCAGCACAATACAGGCCTAGCAGCAACTAGCTACATGGGAGACCAAGGGCCCCCCCATATGATTTTCTCTCCCATATAGCATCATCAGCCATGCTGCACAGTACAGGCCTAGCAGCAACTAGCTACATGGGAGACCAAGGGTCTCCCATGTGATTCTCTCTCCCATATAGCATCATCAGCCATGCAGCACAATACATGCCTCGCAGCAGCTAGCTACATGGGAGACCAAGGGTCCCCCATATGATTTTCCCTCCCACATAGCATCATCAGCCATGCAGCACAATACAGGGCCTAGCAGCAACTAGCTAAATGGGAGACCAAGGGTCTCCCATATGATTCTCTCTTCCATATAGCATCATCAGCCATGCAGCACAGTACAGGCCTAGCAGCAACTAGCTACATCGGAGACCAAGGGTCTCCCATATGATTCTCTCTTCCATATAGCATCATCAGCCATGCAGCACAGTACAGGCCTAGCAGCAACTAGCTACATCGGAGACCAAGGGTCTCCCATATGATTCTCTCTTCCATATAGCATCATCAGCCATGCAGCACAGTACAGGCCTAGCAGCAACTAGCTACATCGGAGACCAAGGGTCTCCCATATGATTCTCTCTTCCATATAGCATCATCAGCCATGCAGCACAGTACAGGCCTAGCAGCAACTAGCTACATCGGAGACCAAGGGTCTCCCATATGATTCTCTCTTCCATATAGCATCATCAGCCATGCAGCACAGTACAGGCCTAGCAGCAACTAGCTACATCGGAGACCAAGGGTCTCCCATATGATTCTCTCTTCCATATAGCATCATCAGCCATGCAGCACAGTACAGGCCTAGCAGCAACTAGCTACATCGGAGACCAAGGGTCTCCCATATGATTCTCTCTTCCATATAGCATCATCAGCCATGCAGCACAGTACAGGCCTAGCAGCAACTAGCTACATCGGAGACCAAGGGTCTCCCATATGATTCTCTCTTCCATATAGCATCATCAGCCATGCAGCACAGTACAGGCCTAGCAGCAACTAGCTACATCGGAGACCAAGGGTCTCCCATATGATTCTCTCTTCCATATAGCATCATCAGCCATGCAGCACAGTACAGGCCTAGCAGCAACTAGCTACATCGGAGACCAAGGGTCTCCCATATGATTCTCTCTTCCATATAGCATCATCAGCCATGCAGCACAGTACAGGCCTAGCAGCAACTAGCTACATCGGAGACCAAGGGTCTCCCATATGATTCTCTCTTCCATATAGCATCATCAGCCATGCAGCACAGTACAGGCCTAGCAGCAACTAGCTACATCGGAGACCAAGGGTCTCCCATATGATTCTCTCTTCCATATAGCATCATCAGCCATGCAGCACAGTACAGGCCTAGCAGCAACTAGCTACATCGGAGACCAAGGGTCTCCCATATGATTCTCTCTTCCATATAGCATCATCAGCCATGCAGCACAGTACAGGCCTAGCAGCAACTAGCTACATCGGAGACCAAGGGTCTCCCATATGATTCTCTCTTCCATATAGCATCATCAGCCATGCAGCACAGTACAGGCCTAGCAGCAACTAGCTACATCGGAGACCAAGGGTCTCCCATATGATTCTCTCTTCCATATAGCATCATCAGCCATGCAGCACAGTACAGGCCTAGCAGCAACTAGCTACATCGGAGACCAAGGGTCTCCCATATGATTCTCTCTTCCATATAGCATCATCAGCCATGCAGCACAGTACAGGCCTAGCAGCAACTAGCTACATCGGAGACCAAGGGTCTCCCATATGATTCTCTCTTCCATATAGCATCATCAGCCATGCAGCACAGTACAGGCCTAGCAGCAACTAGCTACATCGGAGACCAAGGGTCTCCCATATGATTCTCTCTTCCATATAGCATCATCAGCCATGCAGCACAGTACAGGCCTAGCAGCAACTAGCTACATCGGAGACCAAGGGTCTCCCATATGATTCTCTCTTCCATATAGCATCATCAGCCATGCAGCACAGTACAGGCCTAGCAGCAACTAGCTACATCGGAGACCAAGGGTCTCCCATATGATTCTCTCTTCCATATAGCATCATCAGCCATGCAGCACAGTACAGGCCTAGCAGCAACTAGCTACATCGGAGACCAAGGGTCTCCCATATGATTCTCTCTTCCATATAGCATCATCAGCCATGCAGCACAGTACAGGCCTAGCAGCAACTAGCTACATCGGAGACCAAGGGTCTCCCATATGATTCTCTCTTCCATATAGCATCATCAGCCATGCAGCACAGTACAGGCCTAGCAGCAACTAGCTACATCGGAGACCAAGGGTCTCCCATATGATTCTCTCTTCCATATAGCATCATCAGCCATGCAGCACAGTACAGGCCTAGCAGCAACTAGCTACATCGGAGACCAAGGGTCTCCCATATGATTCTCTCTTCCATATAGCATCATCAGCCATGCAGCACAGTACAGGCCTAGCAGCAACTAGCTACATCGGAGACCAAGGGTCTCCCATATGATTCTCTCTTCCATATAGCATCATCAGCCATGCAGCACAGTACAGGCCTAGCAGCAACTAGCTACATCGGAGACCAAGGGTCTCCCATATGATTCTCTCTTCCATATAGCATCATCAGCCATGCAGCACAGTACAGGCCTAGCAGCAACTAGCTACATCGGAGACCAAGGGTCTCCCATATGATTCTCTCTTCCATATAGCATCATCAGCCATGCAGCACAGTACAGGCCTAGCAGCAACTAGCTACATCGGAGACCAAGGGTCTCCCATATGATTCTCTCTTCCATATAGCATCATCAGCCATGCAGCACAGTACAGGCCTAGCAGCAACTAGCTACATCGGAGACCAAGGGTCTCCCATATGATTCTCTCTTCCATATAGCATCATCAGCCATGCAGCACAGTACAGGCCTAGCAGCAACTAGCTACATCGGAGACCAAGGGTCTCCCATATGATTCTCTCTTCCATATAGCATCATCAGCCATGCAGCACAGTACAGGCCTAGCAGCAACTAGCTACATCGGAGACCAAGGGTCTCCCATATGATTCTCTCTTCCATATAGCATCATCAGCCATGCAGCACAGTACAGGCCTAGCAGCAACTAGCTACATCGGAGACCAAGGGTCTCCCATATGATTCTCTCTTCCATATAGCATCATCAGCCATGCAGCACAGTACAGGCCTAGCAGCAACTAGCTACATCGGAGACCAAGGGTCTCCCATATGATTCTCTCTTCCATATAGCATCATCAGCCATGCAGCACAGTACAGGCCTAGCAGCAACTAGCTACATCGGAGACCAAGGGTCTCCCATATGATTCTCTCTTCCATATAGCATCATCAGCCATGCAGCACAATACAGGCCTAGCAGCAACTAGCTACATCGGAGACCAAGGGTCTCCCATATGATTCTCTCTTCCATATAGCATCATCAGCCATGCAGCACAATACAGGCCTAGCAGCAACTAGCTACATGGGAGACCAAGGGTCTCTTCAGGTAGCCAGTTCAGAAATAATCGCAGGCCTAAACGTCAATGATGTCGAAGGAATCCGATGAACCGAAATCACAAGGCTAACTGATAGCCACACAAGCAAGGCAGCTCACTGCCTCTTTTCCATGGCCAGGGCACGAGGTGCGTGGCACAAGTGGGCCCACTAGTTGGGCCGAAATGCAATGCCAGGCAGCGAGGCTCGAAGGTCAGGAACTCATGGTGTTACCTGGCAGGTGGTCACAAGGTGGTGAATTGCATCACCCCAAAATTCTGATGAGTTCAAGACCTGAGCTCGTTCAAGCTGCTGCATTGGAGTACCTTTATTGGCACGTTCCTTCCGTGCTGACTGTACAAAGGAAGGATCAAATTTCAGCATCCATATGCGATGCTTGAAAAACCACTCCATCGACTTCCGACATTCGGGCTTCTTCTTCGTCATGCAATCAGAGAGGTTCCAGTCACTAGCTAACCAGAGAAGCTTGGTGCCACATCGAGGAAGCGACTCTTTCAACTGGTAAGCTTGGATTGCTGACCTGGTGTTCGAGAGGCCAAGCAAGGGACTCTCGTTGACAATGATGGAGTCATAGCCACCCATGCTATCCGTGCAAAGAAGGCCAGGAACCATCGAAGCTTCTTCTTCGGAGGAAGCCAGAAGGTCTCCGCGATCGCCAGCAAAGGTGGAGCCCGCAGCATTGATCGAGGCCCACAACATGCGAGTGCGAAAGATAACATCTTCAGCTTCAACTAAAGACTGAACTTCGCCGTCGTTGGTTCCGATGGCAACTCGTTTCAGCTTCCAGGTTTTCCATGTGACTAAAACCATTGGTGCTGGAACTCCCATAGCCAAATCTTGATTACTCAAGAAGACAAGTAAACCACCGGTGCTACCACCCTTGTCTCGATTGGCATGGGCTTGATCACCCAAACTCACAATGACCATTTGAGTCCAATGATCAACTTTTGGAATGCGAAAGAACTTCAACACGGTGCTGTTTTGGCGCAACTCCTTGATCAAAGCTTGGATCTCCTGAGCAACTGCAATCGTTGGTTGTCCTGCAAGATCTGAAAGCAAAAGATTGCAGCGAGCACAGGCCAAGGGCTGGGTTTGCACTGCGACCCATTGAAGAGCACCTATTGCACCACGACATGCAGAGATCTCCTTGGAAGACATGGTGGCATTGGTCATCGAGAAACACTGTGGATCGATCTGCACATCCTCGAGCATCTCGATGTAGTATTGTTGATCAACCACCAAACATCGACCATACACAGGATCATGTCGCATAGAGAGATCTGTGCCAGCATGTCGGTACTCATTCTTCTTGAGTCGGCCCCACTTATAGACTTTGTCCACCTGAGTCTTGATGGAAAGCCAACGAGGATCACTATCGTCGCCTGCACGGTGAAAATCATCCACGTGGGCCGACATGAAACCCAAGGTTTTGTACTCGACGGGCTTGGTGTCCGTGCCGTCGGAGTTTTCAAGGATCTTGGTCTTGTCCATGGTGGAGTCATTCACCGGAACTCGCCAAAGCCAAAAGCACGGGTCACCTGTGATACGAAGAGCGCCAAGTCCCTTCAAGGTTTCACAAATGCTTTTCCAAAGGTTTCTCGGGGCAGTCGTGGAACCATAGAAGTCCTTGAGAATGCGAAGGATGCCGTACTCAGGGAGGTCAAAGGCATCACGCAATTCTTTGACACCATAAGTCCAAAGTTGTTTGGACTCCTCAGTCGGCAACGTCTGAAGGAAGGCTGTGCTGAGATCCAATCCTTCAATGTCCCAGCCATTCTGCATCACCAACTGGTAGGACAAGTTCCTGGTGAGGACAGGGTGTACGGGACTCGCAGTTCTGTAGTTGCCACTGAGCAGGTCAGGGTGCTCATGGCCTAGCAAGACTATCCTTGCTTTTGCCTTCTTCTTGGCGTCTGAGGTGAGTGTTGTTTCTTGAGGTTTGCTTTGAAGTTCTTTCCATGCTTCATCCATGGATTCTTCCGGAGTGGGTTTCCATGTGAGGACCCACCGACACCTCATAAGCCGGCCACTCTTGCGGGCAGTTTCTTCCTCCAGAGCATCTTCGCATCTTCGGACAGCCTTGTTGGAGAGAAAGCTGTTGACTTCCTTCAGCTTAGCGCGACGGAACAGTTCTCGATGTTCTGGTCGCAGCTTCTCCAAACGAACTTCATAATCCCGGAGTTTCTGAGCCAAGTACAGGCTTGGATTGTCCAGGATCTTCTTCTTCTGATGGCCCGATGACAAGTCTAAGTCAACTTCCAGGACAAAGAGCTCCTCAACGGTTTCAAGCTGTTGGAGAATCAACAAGTCTTCATCATCTGACTTGAAACGCTTGATGGAGGGCTGTGAAGAGGCTGCCGATTCCAGCAGTCGTGCTCTGGAGCTGGTTGAACGATCCTCCAAGGTTGGCACACCGCTGCCAAGGCCTGTATTGCCTGTTGCCATTTCTTCATCTTCATCTTTAGGCATGTAGGAAGGATCATAGTTGTTGACCGGGGTTGCTTCCGGTATAGGTTGTAGAGAAGTGGTGGTAGGTTGTGTGTTTGCTTGTGAAGTGGTTGCTGGTGGAATGCTTGCTTGTGGTGAATGTTTGTATGTATGTCGGTAGGTAGGTTGCATGAAAGTTTCGGTATTGGGCTGGATTGGAAGATCTGGTAAATCTTCCTCATCTGGCTGTGGTTCTTCTGGGACAACGTCCACATAGGAACGTTGGGGAAGCAAGTCGGCCAATGTTCGCCACTTGGAGACATCTTCTGGTTGATGTAACTCAAACTCCAATCGTTCACGAGCACTAACTCGTCGAACACTGTGCACTGAACAGCGATGCATAGTGCCACCAATGACGACCCAAACGATGTGCTTCCGTTCATCTTGGGGATGTTGTCCATTGATCTGCTCATGGAAGACAACTCGTCCTGGGCCAATCCAATGGGGCTTGCCGGTCTTCTTCCGACCACCACAAGGACCACTCACTTCAGACATCTTCCTCCATATCTTGGCCAAATCCATTGGAGCAAAGGTCTGAAGAGGTTGACGAACTTTCGAGTTGTCAAGCTTGTTCAAGGTCCGAGTGGCCTTCACATGACGAGCAATGTCTTCGGCTTGCTTCCGTCGTTGAAGAAGAGCGGTGAACTCGCCTCCAGTTGAATCTTCCACAGTGTATGGAAGACTGTGCTCATCTTCCAAGGTTAAGGTGGGTTGTTGGCCATACACCCACTGGAAAGGAGTGTAGCCTTTGACAAACTCCGTCGCATTCAAGGCATGGGTTGCCAAGGCTAAGCAAGTGGCTGGGGTCAAATCAGCACTTGCAAGCTGCATCTTGGTGGCCACATCCTTCACTTCCTGAACAGCTCTTTCAAGAAGTCCATGAGCCCAGGATTCCTTGGGTGCAGGAGGGTCCAAGGTGATGTTCATCTCGGACAGAACCCCGGACATCTTCTTAGAAAGACTTGGCATTGTCAGGCACCAAGTAAAGTGGTTTCGGCTTATCCTGAAGCCAAAGTTGTGTAATGGCTTCCAGCAGTTGATCCGTGGTCTCGGTCTTCTGCTTGTAGGGATCGCACTCAAACAAAATCTTGGTAGCCTTGAACTTGGCTGCCAAATCCATCATGACCAAAACGGTCATCTTCTTGGAGTGGCCAGGAGGTGACCACTCAGTGCAATCAATGCCCACACACTCCCAAGCTCGAGGCAAAGGTCTCATCGAGGCCGGAGGAATGCGACCACTGGAGATTCCACCAAGCTTAGTGGCTGCACATTCTTCACATCGAAGATCCAAAGCAGCTTTCACTTGCCATCGAGGTCGGCCAGCATCGCGAAGGATGCGGGCTAAGTTGTAGTTGTTGGGATGGCCCGAAGCACGGTGGTACTTCATCAAGTGGACATTCCATCGATCGGCTTCTTCCTTGGATGGCACATAGTCCTTGGGTTCTGCCTGCTTCTCCTGAGGGAAGAAGTCCAGGTGATCTTCCAAGAGACCAAGTGCCTGAAGGTGTTCATCTTCAGAGATCAATGGAGAGACCGGCGCATGAAGAGCATGAAGAAGTCGTTCAGGATATAGTTCGGCCTTCCAAGCTTGGGCGATGGCAACACACATACGCCATGGGTAAAATGCAAATTTGGCCGTCTCAGCACCTTGAATCCGATCGTGCTGATGACTTCCATTGCATGTCTTGGCTTTGAACCGATGATAGAACTGTTCCGAAGTGGTTGCTATGGTCCAAGCCTTTTGAATGAAGCCACCACGGCGGGAACGCATGCCATAGCGACAGCCGTCAATCCTGGCAAACTGCCAAGACCGCCCAAGAGCTTGTAGGCCAACTTGTAGTCGATGTAGCCATTCTTCACGCCAACCAAAGGACCTTGTAGGCCACTCCCAATAGATCTCCAAGCGGGGATCTTGTGCTGCCAGCTCGAGCAAAAAGGGAATCAGCAGGCGGTACATTGCTCTTTCATGCCGCCTCCTGCTGGCCAAAACTTGTTTCTCTTCTTCGGTCCTGTAGTTCAAGGACGTGCAGGGGCAGAAGTAAGTGCAGCGGGTTGAAACCCACACCCGCTTCGGCTTCTCCTTCTTGTACTTCTCACGGAGTAGCTCATAGGTTCGAGGCTTGTAGAGGTCAAAGCCTTGATGCAGGTTGATCCTGTTGCACTTCAAGCCCTCAGCACGACTTGCAGCTGTGAGCCAGCTTTCTGGAGCACAGAACATTTCCCATCCATCAACACGACCTTCTTGAAGAAAGTCACGAAGTCCAGTGTGAACAGCCAGGGTCATCATGGCCAGAAAGGCCACAGTTGCCTTTATCACACGCCAAGGAAGTGGTGATGGGCTGGTAGTCGATGGAGTAGATGCCATCTCGGGTTCTCGCAAAAGAGGTCGACTCGTTGTGGTCGACTGCTTTTTCTTGGAGTTCTTCTTTTTCTTTGGTTTTGGGGTTTTTGTTGAAGAGAGCTCCTCCTGAGAAATCATGAATTCCATCTCAATGGCTTGCAATTGGGCTTCTTCGGAGAGAAGCGGAAAGTCACCATAGGGAACAGCAGTAACTTCCTCATACTGTACCTCATAGCTCTCAGGGATGCGATCCATCTTCGTAACCGCTTCAACCAAAGAGCTGGAGTTGCCGCCACTCACGGATGCTCCTTTTTCACATGGCTCGGATACCCGGGATGTGCTGCGTCTTCCACCAATTCCACATCCTCGTCCGGGATCTCCACCACCTGGGTTCGACTCTGAGCCAGTTGCAGGAGACGTTCCTGTTCCTCCGGAGTGAGGTTGGCCCACACCACATCGATGTCCTTCGGCTTGGTGTCGGTCGATGACGATGGCTTGCTTTGGAGCATGCCCTCGAACTTGTTCTGAAGCATCGTGCAGTGATCCTTCAGGGCCCTCAACTGCAGCTCGTGGTTGCGGATGCGGTCCTGAGACATCAACAGATCGGTCATCAAATCGACCATGGCCCGAGTTGGGTTGCGGTTCAATGGCTCCAGGTGCAGCTTCAACTGATCCATCACTTCCTGGGTCAGCTTGTGATCCAGCTGCTGGTACTTCGCCTGGTAGCCCACTCGAGGAATGTAGGTCACTCGAAGTCCGCACACCTTGCAGTGTCGCCATTGGGCAAAGCCGTTGGATCCTGTCTCCAAGGAGACGTGTTTCCCGAAGCAAGGCCATGACTTGGGACCTGAACGGGGATCCTGCTTGTCTGGACCCAGTTCCTTGCTTTCGTGGCCATGTGTCACACGAGATGCTGGTTGCGAAACTTGATGATCAACAGCTGTGTCATGCTGAAGATTGATTCGACGTTGCACCAGTTGATCAAACAAAATGCGACGATCATGTGACTGAGAAGTGTGCTGTGCTTCAAACATCTGATCACCATGTGGAACATGTTCATGTTGAATCATTGCCAACTCATACCAATCATCTTGTCCCCAACCATGGTCCTCTGGGTTGCGAGCCTCTGTGAAGAGCTCTGCGGCCAGCTGTTGGTTCGTGACCTCGGCGTCAATGACCGAACCCAAGAGGTAGTGTGCCAAGTCCATCATGAAGTGCCCCTTGTTGTTCTTCCGCAAGACATAGGGCTTGTGAGGGGGCTCATTGGCATTCACGCTATATCCATCACAACAGTCAAGGATCAAGCCAATCTTGGTGAGATGGTCCATGCCTACAAGGATGGGCACTAACATGTCATCAGTGAACCATGGTTGATCATATTCTGGTGGATTCTGAAGGGCATACACTTCGAAGGTCGCATTGTTGTTCAGGTGGCTGGTGATCGAGGTGTGGTACAGTGCTTGACCCCATTTCCCTGATCCATAGCGAAAGAAAGGCTTCTTTTGCTCATTGAAGCTCACTTGAACATTGGGATCAAATTGGCGAAGGTAACCAATGAGTCGCTTGATGGATGCTTCAGGGCCAGCCGATGCCGTTGCACCACAATCAACCATACCAAAACCAGGAGGTACAGAATGATGTACAGGAGCACCAGTAGCATAGAGTTCTAAGGGATTCATGTTCATCTCGAGTGCATACATGTCCATGCCATACACATTGACGGAGGTGGGTTTGCCCTTGGTGAACTTGCCCTTCCCCTTGGACATGGCATAGATATCTGGAAACCATGAGGAACCATCATCCCAACCGAAAAACATGGTATCCTTGGACTTTCCCTTGGAACTCTTCCCCTTGCCCTTGTTGGAGAGGTACATGTCCAGTTCCGCCGGTGAAAGAGATTTACCATAGCCTTTACCTTTTCGAAAGTTTGGATGAGCTCGATCAGGGCAATCTCTGACAAAATGGGGACCACCACAATGATGACATTTGATGGTACTAGAACTGGATGGTGCATTCTTCCCAAAATCTCTATCTTTTCTAAGTTGTTGAGTTGCCTGTTGGGCCTGACTCCATGTTCGACGGGCTTCAAGAGCCAGTGCCTGAGCTGCCTTTTCCGCTTCCACGGCCTCGATCATGATGGGATCCGAAGAATCGAGGTCCTTCTCATCGATCAGGGAGGCTGGAGGCACATCACCCTCGGTGGCCCAAGCATCGAATGGAGGAACCCAATCATCATCCTGTTCAGGCCAATCGGACCACGATGCCAGCTGAGATTCCAGTGAATCTGAGGGCCATGACTGCTCGGTCCACATATGATAGCCTGAAGCCGGTGGTGCTGGATACTTCGCACCAACCAATTGATCATCCCACAAGGTCTGAAGGGCAGCAGCAACACTCAAGTAGTCCAGCTTATTGGCCGTCGTGGCCAACACATCACGCCACTCATCAGGAGACAATGTAGCTGCTACCAGACGCCGCCATCCACGCAAAACATCCAGAATAAAAGAATCAGTGCTGCTCAAACCAGAAAAATCATGTTGAACACCGGAACCCTTGGATGCTGCGGAACCTTTCGGAGAGGGAGAACCATCAGGCTTCGGGTGACCAGGAGAACCTCCGGTTTCCTTGGTCTCTGATCCCCTAGCCGAATGCTGAGGCAACTCTGTATACGCTTCACGATCCGGGACACTGTTGTTGTCCTCATGCGCTGATTGCTGCTCCTGTTGCCAATTACTCCAGCGCCGATGATACCTTCGATTCCAGTCTTCATCATCTGAACCTGGAGACATATCCGGAAGGTCAAACACACGCTGGGCAGGATCGATACCATCACGCTCTTCCTTCAATTGCAGCAGTGCTCTTCGAAACCCAAGGTTTCCCGAACCAAGAAACTTCCAATGGGTTCTTGAGGTCTTCTACGAAAGTTGAAATACTCCGCCATGATAGCTGCTGCATTCGGAAGAGATCTACGAACCAAAGGCGATGCTGAGAATCGTTGGAGAAGAAGGGAAACGCCTCTTTCTCCATCGAAATCCTTCTGAGGCCATGACATTGCCAGTAGTCTTGCAGATCCTGTGAGACGACTGATCAGCTTGCTCGCCACATATCGACGTTGAGACGACTTTGTCGCTCCAACAAACCAACCAATCTCCTTGACATATCGCCGCCAGGTTCGTGATGATCCATCCCATGTCGGCACAGAAGAGTCACTGTTCTTCGACAGCATTGTGACCACCGCAGAGTGCACAATGGAGCGTATGGAGCCGGGCTCTGGAGCACCGCGCTCCGCTATCAATTCAGGTAGCCAGTTCAGAAACAATCGCAGTCCTAAACGTCAATGATGTCGAAGGAATCCGATGAACCGAAATCACAAGGCTAACTGATAGCCACACAAGCAAGGCAGCTCACTGCCTCTTTTCCATGGCCAGGGCACGAGGTGCGTGGCACAAGTGGGCCCACTAGTTGGGCCGAAATGCAATGCCAGGCAGCGAGGCTCGAAGGTCAGGAACTCATGGTGTTACCTGGCAGGTGGTCACAAGGTGGTGAATTGCAGTCTCCCATATGATTCTCTCTCCCATATAGCACCATCAGCCATGCAGCACAATACAGGCCTAGCAGCAACTAGCTACATGGGAGACCAAGGGTCTCCCATATGATTCTCTCTCCCATATAGCATCATCAGCCATGCAGCACAATACAGGCCTAGCAGCAGCTAGCTACATGGGAGACCAAGGGTCTCCCATATGATTCTCTCTCCCATATAGCATCATCAGCCATGCAGCACAATAATTGAGGCTTAACAATTCATCATTCATCATTTATCAACCTCATCATCATCCATCATCAAAATCCTCAGTAACATCATGCATCATTCATCAACCTCCTCCTCATCATCCTCCACCATCACAATCATCATTTACAGCATTCATTCTTCATCAACTTCCTAATCATCATCATTCAACATTCATCCATCCATCCATTCATCCATCCATTCATTCATCCATTCATTCATTCATTCATTCATTCAGTCATTCATTCATTTTCATTCCTTCATTCATTTTCATTCCTTCATTCATGTTTTTATTCATTCATTACTTCCTTTATTTTGTCACTTATCCAATCATTTGTTCATTCATTCATTCATTCATTCATTCATTCACTCATTCATTCATTCATTCATTCATTCATTCATTCCTTCATTCATTCATTTTCATTCCTTCATTCATTTTCATTCCTTGCTTCATTCTTTTATTCCTTGCTTCATTCTTTCATTCCTTGCTTCATTACAACCTTCATTCATTCATTCATTCATTCATTCATTCATGCATGCATTCATTCAATCATTCAGTGATTCATTCACGCATTCATTTGCATTTATCCATTAGCTCATTCATTCATTCATTCATTCATTCATTCATTCATTCATTTTTTCATTCATTTTTTCATTCATTCATTCATTCATTCATTCATTCATTTTTTCATTCATTTTTTCATTCATTTTTTCATTCATTCATTCATTCATTCATTCATTCATTCATTCAATTCACTTGCATTCCTTTATTCATCCATTTATTCATTCATTCTTTTTTTGCCCTTTTTTCTCCATTCATCATTCATCATCAAAAAATCACCACCATCAACATCATCATCATCATGATTATCATCATCATTATCATCATTATCCATCATGTTACATCTTGATCTTCATTCTCATCACCATCCATCATATATCATCTTGATCATCATCATGATCCATTATCCATCAGGCATCATGCATCATTTATTCATTCAGCAATCATCATCGTTAACATCATCATTACCATCATCATCATCATCATCATCCTTTGATTATCATTCAGCATCATTTTCATCATCATGATTCATCATCATCATCACAATCATTATCATCATTCATCTTCCTTATCAACATCATCATCACCTTCATCATCACAAGCATGATCATAATCATCATCACCACCATCACCATCACCATTTTCATCACCATGCACAATCATCAGCATTCATCTTGTCTGCCTTACCTCTATCATCTTTCTTATCTACCTTATCTAACCCATTTTTTGGTGAATCTCATCTACATCATTGCTTTCTGTCTCCCCACTTTTTTTTAACCCCATCTAGCCCATTAGCATCATCAGCCATGCAGCACAATACAGGCCTAGCAGCAGCTAGCTACATGGGAGACCAAGGGTCTCCCATATGATTTTCTCTCCCATATAGCACCATCAGCCATGCAGCACAATACAGGCCTAGCAGCAGCTAGCTACATGGGAGACCAAGGGTCTCCCAAATGATTCTCTCTCCCATATAGCATCATCAGCCATGCAGCGCAATACAGGCCTAGCAGCAACTAGCTACATGGGAGACCAAGGGTCTCCCATATGATTCTCTCTCCCATATAGCATCATCAGCCATGCAGCACAATATAGGCCTAGCAGCAACTAGCTACATGGGAGGCCAAGGGTCTCCCATATGATTCTTTCTCCCATATAGCATCATCAGCCACGCAGCACAATACAGGCCTAGCAGCAACTAGCTACATGGGAGACCAAGGGTCTCCCATATGATTTTCTCCCCCATATAGCATCATCAGCCATGCAGCACAATACAGGCCTAGCAGCAGCTAGCTACATGGGAGACCAAGGGTCTCCCATATGATTCTCTCTCCCATATAGCATCATCAGCCATGCAGCACAATACAGGCCTAGCAGCAGCTAGCTACATGGGAGACCAAGGGTCTCCCATATGATTCTCTCTCCCATATAGCATCATCAGCCATGCAGCACAATACAGGCCTAGCAGCAACTAGCTTGCTCTCCCATATGATTTTCTCTCCCATATAGCATCATCAGCCATGCAGCACAGTACAGGCCTAGCAGCAACTCGCTACATGGGAGGCCAAGGGTCTCCCATATAATTCTCTCTCCCATATAGCATCAGCAGCCATGCAGCACAATAGAGGCCTAGCAGCAACTAGCTACATGAGGGTCTCCCATATGATTCCCGCTCCCATATAGCATCATCAGCTATGCTGCACAGTACAGGCCTAGCAGCAACTCGCTACATGGGAGGCCAAGGGTCTCCCATATAATTCTCTCTCCCATATAGCATCAGCAGCCATGCAGCACAATAGAGGCCTAGCAGCAACTAGCTACATGAGGGTCTCCCATATGATTCCCGCTCCCATATAGCATCATCAGCTATGCTGCACAGTACAGGCCTAGCAGCAACTCGCTACATGGGAGGCCAAGGGTCTCCCATATAATTCTCTCTCCCATATAGCATCAGCAGCCATGCAGCACAATAGAGGCCTAGCAGCAACTAGCTACATGAGGGTCTCCCATATGATTCCCGCTCCCATATAGCATCATCAGCTATGCTGCACAGTACAGGCCTAGCAGCAACTCGCTACATGGGAGGCCAAGGGTCTCCCATATAATTCTCTCTCCCATATAGCATCAGCAGCCATGCAGCACAATAGAGGCCTAGCAGCAACTAGCTACATGAGGGTCTCCCATATGATTCCCGCTCCCATATAGCATCATCAGCTATGCTGCACAGTACAGGCCTAGCAGCAACTCGCTACATGGGAGGCCAAGGGTCTCCCATATAATTCTCTCTCCCATATAGCATCAGCAGCCATGCAGCACAATAGAGGCCTAGCAGCAACTAGCTACATGAGGGTCTCCCATATGATTCCCGCTCCCATATAGCATCATCAGCTATGCTGCACAGTACAGGCCTAGCAGCAACTCGCTACATGGGAGGCCAAGGGTCTCCCATATAATTCTCTCTCCCATATAGCATCAGCAGCCATGCAGCACAATAGAGGCCTAGCAGCAACTAGCTACATGAGGGTCTCCCATATGATTCCCGCTCCCATATAGCATCATCAGCTATGCTGCACAGTACAGGCCTAGCAGCAACTCGCTACATGGGAGGCCAAGGGTCTCCCATATAATTCTCTCTCCCATATAGCATCAGCAGCCATGCAGCACAATAGAGGCCTAGCAGCAACTAGCTACATGAGGGTCTCCCATATGATTCCCGCTCCCATATAGCATCATCAGCTATGCTGCACAGTACAGGCCTAGCAGCAACTCGCTACATGGGAGGCCAAGGGTCTCCCATATAATTCTCTCTCCCATATAGCATCATCAGCTATGCTGCACAGTACAGGCCTAGCAGCAACTAGCTACATGAGGGTCTCCCATATGATTCCCGCTCCCATATAGCATCATCAGCCATGCAGCACAATACAGGCCTAGCAG
>VSDK01022820.1:10307-34669 GCA_009767595.1 Symbiodinium kawagutii
ACTCTTTCCGCCGGATTGTCGACAAGCACACAGTGGACTGCTAGTTGGACTGGTGGCCTTGTCGGCCATCACAAGCTTTCACCACGGCGCCAACTTTTTGTTTGATGGTCCCAATTGCATAGTGGTTACGCAGAGATGTTTGTGAGGCGGGGATTCATTGCATGTATATATTTTCGCAGTTTTGCTGCCTTTGCTTCTGTTGCTTCCTTGCTTCGGAGCTTCGTACGTTTCACTTTGTTTCACCTGGTTTCACTGCTTCTTATCGACCTTAGCTTAGTGCTACCGAGGCGATGCAGGCGAGCAAAAAAATCTCTTCTTTGTGTCTTTTTGTCCCTTTATTGTAGCGCACCCTCGAAATCCTTGTGTGCAATGTATTCGCTGGACTTTATGCTGATGCGTTTCATTATTGTTTCCCTGGTTGCCTTTTTCCTTAAAAGTAATTGCTACATAGAGTGCCAGAAATATCGCCAGATGATGTGCCAAATGCAATGCCAGAATTTTTTTTTACTTGCGGTTGCGCCGTTTTGGCTCGACGCCTCGGTCACATGTACAACTAGCCAAATGCAATGCCAGAACAAAACGTCAGGTGGATTCCCAGAAAAAAAAGTAGAAGATATGCGAGAAATACAAATAGAATCCGAGAAAGAAGGCCAGAAGATATGCGAGAACCAAATGCCAGATAGAATCCCAGAAAGAGCTAGCTTTCATTTTAGCAACGGTTGTGGCATTGACTCGAGCAAGTGTAGTCTACGCAGTTCAGTTCTTGGCTGCTATCGACGGGACTCCTTGCGTCTTGAGCTCGGTCTTTAGTTGCTGGCTGCTGGTAGGGTGATGGGGAGCGAGATTCTGTGGTTTGCCGAAGGTCACCGCAAGTTTAGCTCCTTGTCTTCCCTCTTGCGTTTTTCATTACCCTATTGTATGTGTGTTTGTTCTTTGCTACATTGTGTTTGGAGGATTCTTTGACGATGCCTTTTCGCACGCAGATGATGGTCACCAACTGAATTTTTCACAGCTGGCGCTTCCGAGTGCTGCCCTCGGTTTTCCCACGAGGGCTTCCACTGGTGTTGAACTTCGTCGGAGGGTTCGCTGGTTCCTTTGAGCTTGGATGATTCTGGTCCTGCATGACCTTTTGGATCGGATGCTTCACTGGTCGCCTTTTTTCTGTGTAGGTAAGTTAATGTCACTCTTTGATTAGTTGCCATTGATTGGGATCTTTGGCTGTTTCACCGCTTTCTTAATTGTTTAGTGACATCTGACCGTGGCTATTGGCCAATACGGCTTCTCGCAGAAAAAAATCTAGAAAGAAGGCTAGAAGATATGCCAGAAGCAAATGCCAGATAGAATCGCAGAAACAAAACTATGCCAGATCGAATGCCAGAAAATATGCCAGAAGATATGCCAGAAGTATATGCCAGAAGTAAATGCTAGATAGAATGCCAGAGCATATGCCAGATGGAATGCTAGAAGATATGCGAAATAGAATGCTAGAATAGTGGACAGTACTCAGTGAGGTAAACCGTAGGCAAGCCTGTCAAAAGGATGATGATGCAAGAGACGCTGATTGCCAGGTTCTTTCTCACCTGAGCAGAGTGAGTGCGGAGTTTCGCCTAGAATATTTTTGCGTTTCAGTATAAGTGAGACGGTGATAGATTGTGTTTGGTTCTTGGTTCGGTTGGCTGGTTGTTCGTGGTTGGTTTCTTGTTGCTTGGTTGCTGGTGTGGTTGGGGTTTGCTTCTCTGGTCGTTTTCCATCACCATGTCATTTGTACAGTTAATTCGCTTTGCTACTATTGCATACTATTCGGACATATAGGGACCTGAGTTTAGTGCTCGTGAGGCGCCGCCGGGGAAAAAAATCGAAATAAAATGCTAGAAGATATGCCCGAAGTAAATGCCAGAAGTGTTAATGTCACCGTGAACAGAAGTCACCAGTCCTAGCTGCGCATGAGCATTTCCCAGTGCAGGATGACACGTGCAAATCAAGAAGTGTACCGATGTATAAGCTCAATTCCCTTTGTGAAAAAGGTACGGCCCGCTTTTCATGGTAGCGGAGCCTTGCTGGGTAGGCCCCAGCAGGTTCCAGGGACTTCCATTTGGGGGGTAGGACTTGACCCCAAAAGATAGGTGACGGCCCTGAAAGTCCTCACACTACTTGGTTCATAGGCAATCGAACATGGCAAATGTGCAGCCCCTTGTTGATGCTCTGAACCGGTTGGTCGACCAGCAATCCAGTGCTGGATTCTCGAAACACATCCGGGCTCCAGAGGTTTTCAAAGCTGAAACAAGAGCAGAAGAACTGCAGAAGTGGCAAGATTGGAAGTTTCCTTTTGAGACCTTCATAGGTGTCGTTGATTCCACGATGGCTGGTGAGATGAAGAATTGTGTGGGCAGAGCTGATCCACTCCCTATGAGCAGTTCAATGCTGAAGCTCGAGTGCTGTATTCCCTTTTGTCCATGCCGATGCGAAATCGCCTTCTTCGTTTGATCCAAGGTGTTCAGAATCAAAATGGATATGAAAGTTGGAGAGCTTTGATGAAAGACATGCAGCCATCCACACGTCAGAGGTCACTTGCCTTGGTCCAATCGTTGCAGAAAGTGCAGTTCGAAGCCACAAAGACTGTTTGAGAACAGCTGCCCCAATTCGAATTGATGATCAGAGAAGATGAGAGAACTAGCAACACCACCTATCCTGATGATCTCAAGGTTGCAGCGGTGCTTGGAGCTCTTCCTCATGCCATGAACCGTTCAGATGGTCATTGATGACAACACCACCTATGACAACATCAAATCACGAATCGAACTCTACGAACAGGTGACCGCCCACTGGTCTTCTGAAACTGCCATGCAGATGCCAGCACGTCAGTTTGGCAACGATGAAGCTGTTCCGATGGAAGTTGATGGTGTTTGGATGAAGGGTGGAAAGAAAGGCAAACATGATGGCAAAGGAAAAGGTGGGAAGAAAGGAGGAAAAGAAGGCAAAGGTCCACCAGCTTGGAAAGGCAGAGGAAAGGAGGAAGGTGGAAAAGGAAAGACAGATGGAGGAAAGAAAGGAAAAGGTAAGCCGATCACGTGCTACATATGCAATAAACCTGGTCACATGGCAAAGGACTGTTGGAACAGGAAAGTGAATCGTGTTGAAAATGCTGCAAGTTCACCATCACAGGCAACTGCAGTAGCGTCAGGTCCTTCCACCACCTCCCTGAACACTATTTCGACTAGCAGTGTCACTAGTGCCACAGCCCTGCAAGCAAAGCAAGTGAGGATGGTACGGATCATGGAAGATGAAGATGAGTGTACTCCTCAGGTTGCCACCGTGTTTGATCTCACAGAAGATGCTGAAGATGGTGAGTATCAGGTCTATGTTGTTCGTCTCATGGATGATGTGCAGTTTCAAGAGGATGAGCTTTGAAGGCGAAAGTGCTCTCAGCTGTAACCATTCCACAAGATGTTGCATGGATCTCCATGGATATTCAGGATATGGCAGCAGAATCCAATGATGAGGCGCGTGTCAACATGATCAAGTCAGAAGATATGGTGATCGCACTCGACTCAGGTGCAGATGTTTGAGTGGTTCCTGAGTCATTTTGTCAGATGGGACAGCCCGGAAGTCAACACCTTACCTGATGCGCATGGTTGACGCCCAAGGAGAACGAATAGCTAGTACTGGCAACAGGAAGCTCACTGTATGTGCCAAAACACGTCAAGGCGACAACATCGAGTTCGTCGAAAACTTTGCGGTTGGTGCAGTGAGTCATCCACTGATGTGCTTTGGTAAGCTGTTGAGGCAAGGCTGGGTGCTCAATCGTGATGGTGATGAGTTGTTGCTGGGCCATCCTTCGGGTGCAGAAGTTCCAGTTCGATTGGATCGCAACAGTGTGGTCATTGATGCCAAGATTTGTGCCATCAAGGATGTCGCAGATGATGAGCCCATGAGAGTTCATGCCCTACAAGGTTTCATCGGTCGTGAGTTGTTTCTGCTGTCTGGTAGTCCAGGTTGGCGTGTGTTACCCAATGGAGTTGCAGTCTACAGTGATCCAGTTGCTACAAACCTGATGGACCCTCGGGGAAACTTTGATGTTGAATGGCCATCCAGAATGACTTTGATGAAGTTGAAAGATGAGTCAGATCAGTGGATTCAGGTTGAGAATGAGCAGCAGTATCGTGACATCGAAAACCCATATCGAAGGCTCACTCCTGATGGTCAACCTCAGAAGACCCTCGCCTTCATCTCTCCTGGAAAGCTGCAGAACTACTTCGTCCCCAACTCTGAAGTTCCGGTGTCAATGTTGCCTCGTATGGGAGAAGAGATTCCAGACTGGCCTGATTCTGATGATGAAGTTCAGGAAGGAGGTGCTGAAGGAGCAGCCCCAGGAGTGTTTGAGCCAGAAGTTCAAGATGAAGGTGAGATGGAGGTGAAGCTGGATGACGTTGTAGTGAACATGGAGACCAAGTTGAAAGTGCTCCAAGACTGGTGCAAGAAGCTTGGTCTGGCCACTTCAGGAGGCAAAGCACGTTGCTTGAAGAGGCTGCAAACGTTTCAGGTTGTTCAAGAGCGCAAGATGGCCGTGGATCTTTCGAAGCAGATGTTTCAAGAAAGCCAAAGAGTTGCAGTTCCTTTGCCAGTGCCAAAGCTTCCAAGTCGAGCAGAACAAGATCTGCGCAATCTCACACACTTGCCCTATGCTGCATGGTGCCAGTGCTGTGTTGCTACTCGTGCCAAGGAAGATCAAAGAAGAGCCGAGGAGAAGGGAGACAGCAAAGATAGGGGCAAGAGTGTGATCAGTTTCGATTATGGTTTCACCTTCGTTCAAGGAGAACCAGAGGAGAAGCAATTTGGCGCTTGCCTCTATGTTGCCGAGTCAGAGACAAAGGCTGTGTTGGCCATCCCAGTGCTAGCCAAAGGAACAGTCTCACTCAAGCAAGTGACTGAGGCGATAGTGAGGTTTTCCATGGCAACATGTGGCAAAGACTCCGTGATTTTCATGGCAGATGGTGCACGTTCTACAAAGCAGATCCTGCGCGCCGTTCAACATTGCAGGATGCAGATTGGTCTTCACTCAGAGATCAGAACCACAGGAGTGAATCAGCATCAAAGCAATGGTCAAGCTGAAAGAACAGTGCAGACAGTTCGAAAGTTGGCCAATTGTCTTCGAGTTTTTGCTGAAGCCAAAGCAGGTGCTAAGATCCGTGGAGGTAGCCACCTGTATCCATGGAGTTTCAGGCATGCTGCCTGGTTGGTGACAAGGTATCGCGTGATCAATGGCAGAACATCCTATGAGCTCATGACAGACCGTGAGTATAAGGGCAAAGTGATTCTGTTTGGTGAGTCAGTGCTCTACAAGGATGTGACAGCTTTGAAGGGTGAAGCAGTTTACAAGAGAGGAGTTTGGGCAGGAAAGTCTTCATGGTCCGACTCCCACATTGTGCTCACCCCCAAGGGAGTTGTTGAAGCCAGAAACATTCGAAGATTGGTCACGCAGTTCAATGCAGAGGATCTATCCCTTGCAAAAGGTCTTCCATGGAGTTTCTCTCCACAAGGCATCCTGATGAAGATGAAGGCGCCGTCCGCCAGGAGACCTGAAGAAGTGGAGGATTATGATGAAGGAGCATTGGAGGATAGGGCCAAGCAAGCAGGCGCAGCTGTGGCTTTGGGATTGGTCACACCAGGAGTCATGGGAGGAGCGCAAACGCCAGTCCCTAGGAAGCAACCAGGGACACCTGCAAACAGGCGAGCGCCAGCAACACCAGCAGCAGCAGCTGCACCAAGCACGCCAGCAGGGTTGCCTGTCCTCCCAAAGGTGCCCAGCGCGGCAAGCATTGCAGACAGCACCGACAAGGATGAAGGAGTTGAAGAAGCCGAGGAGCAAGCATGCCCCACAGAGCAGCCCCATCCACAGTGCAGCGATCTCCAGCTGCAGTCAGGGTCCATGAGGATGAGACAGACCCTGCAAGCCCAAAGCGTCAGAAGATGATTGAGCAAGGAACGAAGGAAGTTGAAGCGCCGCCAGAGGACATGGGATCACCGAAGAGAGTGAGGAGACTTCATCACGAGCTTCCTGATGGTGATGAAGATCTAGAAAATGAAATTGTCATGGAGGAGGTGCAGGAATTCTTCGAAGGCAATGATGTTGTCACCAGCGTGATGGACAAGATTCCACAAGTTGATGATGAGGAGTTGAAGAGGCTTGATGATCAGGCTGAGGATGAAGAAGATGAGCGTTTGATCCAGATGGGCGTTCTGATTCCAATCGATGATGACGAGATGATTGATGAAGATGACTACACCATCACGACCAAGATGGTGGTGACATGGAAGCGCAGGGATGAGAAGGGAGGATGGTTCAGAAGAGCGCGTTTGGTTGCACGCCAATACAAGTGGTCAGTGTTCACAGATGAAGCCTTTGCGCCAACTTCGGCCTATGCTGTCGTTCGTCTTTGGATCCAACGGTACTTGGATGATCTCGAGCTGAAGATGTGGACTGTTGATGTGAAGGATGCTTTCCTCATGGTTGACCAGCCAGCTGATGAGAAGGCAATGGTCACCCGCAAAGGTTGACGGTTCTGGTTGGGAAAAGTTTTTCCAGGACAAAGGACAGCAGCAAGCCAATGGTTCCACAAGTTCAAGCAGACCAGTGAAGAGTTTGGAGTCGAAGCAGACGTCATGCAGCCAAGTCTGATGAGGATGAAAGAGGACACACATGTCGTGGGAAAACGGTTGTACCTCACAATTCATGTTGATGACTTGTTTGTGGTTGGAGATCAATCTATGGTTGAAAGCTACTTCAAGTATCTCGAAGAGGTGAAGGTTTGGAAGTTGGAAAAGAAAGGACCATTCGAGATCAATGAGATGTTTGACTACTTGAAGAGAAAGATGACGGTGAGGCCAGAAGGAGTTGTGGTGAGACCAGATGATGGCCACATCAAAGAGCTGTGGAAGATGGCAGGTTTTCATTCCATGTCAAGCAGCAACAAGAAGACTCCTTGCGTGACCAACTTCAACAAGTTGAGCAAAGATGATGGAGCTTTGGATGAAAATGAATGGACAAGCTATCGCAGCTGTGTGGGAAAGCTGCTTTATCTGGCGCCAGACAGGCCAGATATCCAATATGTTGTCCAAGGCTTGGCTTCCTTCATGCAGACACCGACAAAAGCTGCATGGAAAGCTGTTCCACGCGTTTGCTCCTACTTGCGTGAATCCTCCTATGATTCAGTGTTGTTGGCTGAGGCGTTTAAAGGATGCAGTGTTCTCAATGTTGAAGGTTTCAGAGTGAAGATGATGCTGGAAATCCGGTTGAAGAAGAAGCACATCTGATGGAAGGGATCTGTGATGCTGACTATGCTGGTAACCAAGCCACCAGACGTTCACTGTCATCAGTTCAGATCTACTTGGATGGCAACATGATGATGTCCTATGTTCGTGGCCAGAAGAGCATTGCGATGTCTTCAGGTGAGTCAGAGTATGTGTGTATGGTTGGAAGTTGCTCTGAAGCTTTGTTCCTGAAGCACTGCTGGGGTTTCATGAAAGGGAAACCATGCAAACTTGCCTGCCGTTAAGACAGTTCAGCAGCAAGGGCCTTAGCAGGAAGACTGGGCATTGGCAGAACACGACGCATTGCTGCCAACCTCCTGTGGCTTCAACAGAAAGTGAATCAACGTGAGCTTCAAATCTCGGCCATTCCAACCGAGATCAATCCAGCTGATGTTGGAACCAGAGCACTCTCGAACGAAAAAATGTTGGGATTGAAGTACATCATGAAGATGCTTGATGTCATGGAAAAAAGGATTGGGAAAGATGCCTTTGACCAGATCCAGGGGAAGCGACAGCAGAGAAAACGTATCCAAGAAATCTTTCGGCATGGAGGTGCGCGAGCAAGAGTTGCCATGGTGTTTGCTTTGTCACTAATTGAGGCGATGGAAGGTCACAAGCTTCACGAAGATGACATGACCATGCTCATGACAGTCAACCAGAAACATGATGTGGGCAATGGCGAGAAGAATGAAAACATTTTGTTCTACATGTGCATGATCCTTGCATTCATTGGAGCATTGAGCCTGGCCGTGATGCTTTTTTAAACGTGTGGCGGCATTTTCAAAAAGATCTGTCGTCATACCATGTCCATCGAGATGATGGAGAGCAAGAAAGTGACTGAACTGCAGCAAGCAGTTGATCGCAAAGACATGGAGATTGAGCGTTTGAAGAAACAAATCAACACCATGAAAGATGCACAAAGACCACAATCCTCGAAAGCTGAAACGTTTGAGATGACTGAGAGGCAGATTTGAGTAGCATGCCACAAGCTTGAAGGATTGAAGTTGTGTGTCGCACGATATGGTGAGGCATTCCGTGCTCCAACATGCCAGCATGTGAACCCACCAAAGACCTATGGTGCTCGAGAGTGCAGAGCATGCGGGGATTGCTTTGCTAGGACTGTGGGGGCCGCGTTAAGGTCACCGTGAACAGAAGTCACCAGTCCTAGCTGCGCATGAGCACTTCCCAGTGCAGGATGACACGCACAAATCAAGAACTGTACCGATGTACAGTATAGGCTCAATTCCCTTTGTGAAAAAGGTACGGCCCGCTTTTCAAGAAGTATATGTCAGATAGAATGCTAGAAGATATGCCAGAAGTAAATGCTAGAAGTATGTGTCAGATAGAATGCCAGAAAAAATCCCAGAAAATATGCTAGATAGAATGCCAGAAAATATGCCACAGAGAATGCCAGAGGGCAATTAGGTGGAACACGTGCACGAAAAATGTCGCCCATTGTGTCCATTTGATGTGAATACACAGCTACCGACGCAGAAACACATGCGGAAATTCATAGATTGATAAATAGTCTTTGATAAATACGCAAATAGGTCGATCGATCGATTGATAAATCGAGACATGGGTTGATCGATAGATTCGTAGATCGATACATCGATGGGTCAGTAGGTCCATAGATTTATCGGGTTAAATAGAACGATAGGTAGATAGATAGATGGATAGATAGACAGACAGACAAACTGATAGAAGGGTTGCAACTGTTGAAGTGATGCAAATTTCCCTCTCTCCGTCCACAGTTCCTTCCACTTCTTTCTTTCCTTCCCTCTTTCCTTCCATCCTTCCATCTTCCACCCCGCTCTCCTTCCTTTCCTCCCCAACCCTCATCCTTCCCTCCCTCAATGCTTCTTCTTACTTTTCTCCATCCTTCCCTCCTTCATCCCCCTCCCTCCATCCTTCCCTATCCATCCTTCCACCCTTCATCCTTCCATGGTTCCCTCCATCACTTTGTCCCTCCTTCCCTCCCTCTCCCTCCCTTTCCATCCTTCTTTCCGTCCTTCTTTCCATCCTTCTTTCCATCCTTCTTTCCACCCTTCTTTCCACCCTTCTTTCCATCCTTCTTTCCATCCTTCTTTCCATCCTTCTTTCCATCCTTCTTTCCATCCCTACATGCCTACTCCCTACATCCCCACATCCCTACATCCCTCCCTCCGTGTCCATCCTTCCCTCCATCCCTCCCTCTCCATCCTTCCCTTCATCATTTTCCATCTTTCGGTCCCTCCTCCTTCCCTTGGTCCCTCCCTCGTTGTCCATCCCCTATTCCATCATCTTACATCCTTCCATCCCTCCCTTTCCATCCCTCCCCCCATCCTCCCTGCCTCGATCCCTCCCTCCTTCTCCATCCTTTCATCCCTCCGTCCATCTCTTCCTCCATCCTTCAATTTTTCCATCCCTCCCTCCATCCCTCCATGCCTCTTTCCATCTTTTTCTCCATTGGCGCTTTGCGCTACTGACCCTTTCCCAATGCCTTTTCTCCTCTCAGCTACCTTTCGATCCCTCACCCTTCCTCTCAAGTTTTGAGCAGTTGGATAGATTGTCACAGGCCTTGTTGATTGCGGTGGAACATGGTGAGTGGTCAGCTTGAATGAAGAAGGGACCGTACAAGAGTCCTTTGGATTGAATTATTTTTCAAAAAATGGTTTGACTGCGCGCATGGCCTTTGCGGCAGCACTTTGGTGATAGGGAACACAAATGAACAGATGAAAACGGTATTGACACGATCAGATATTTGTCCACGTTCCACGACCGCGACCGTCAAACTTCGTAACAGAGTTGTCGCCATCACACCAACATTTGCCCCAAAATAGCTCTAAGCACAGGAGTCTGTACTTTACAATGAATAGGTTGTTGAAATGAATTGGCATCATCTGCCATTTGTTACTTCCGCCCTTCTCTCTCTTTCATGATTGCCGGTTTGTACCTTAGCTCTGTGTTGTTTGGTGATTTGCTATGTGTGGGGTGCAGTCGTTGGCCGCTGCCATGTTGTCCGCCAAAATTATTGCATCCACCATCTGCTTCAATAGTCGCTTCTTTGCAACAACATCTTTGGGTTGACAAATCCTTTCAAAACTCAAAATCAAATTGCCCAACAATTGAAACCAGTGGTGGGTTCGTTTTTCATTTCATAGTCCTGCATTTGCAGAACGTCCTGCTTGCATGGAAAAACTTTCAATCCGAACGAGGCCCAGGCGACCACAGTCGTTTGGAACTCCAAGATACTTTTCATTCCGTGGAATGCTGGAGACTGAAGGGGAGGCAGGGAAGGAGATGATAGTTCTGACATGGTGCGTGGGCATGGATGTGTGTATTGGGCTCTTTGTTAGGGTGGGCCATTGGGGCCCCATGTTGTGCAAGTCTTTCCGCATGTTAGGGCCATGTCATTGCCATCTTGGGCGACATTCTCTTTTGAATGAAAACCCCAAAAGCACATTCATTCGCATCCCAAAACAGTTCCGAAAAGAGTGCACGTTTTTTCTGTGCGCATCTTGGCGCATGTTGGAACCATGTTGGGGCAAGTGCTTCCCTTGCTGGCCACATCTTGGCATATGTTCGGCGTGGGTCCCATGGCACATCTTGCAGCATGTTGGGTCTTTCGGAGTTACTGTAGCTTGACCCATCTAGACCCCATTCTGGGCCCATGTTGGGCACATATTGCAGGCCATTTGGACCAATCTCGCCAAGAAATTGCTTTTCAAAAAACATCAAAAACAGAGGATTCTAGAGCCCCCCAGCTAAAATTGTACCAGGTACCACAGATTGTTTGTGTCATTTGCAAGGACACACTCTGCACTTTTGGTGCGGGCAGATTTCTGGTTAATCCATATGTCCTCCACATGCGGACTGCATTTGCGTGACACATCATATGCCACAAATTTGATTGTTTGTCAGTTGCAAAAAAACCACTCAAGTCCAGGCACTTTTTCTGTGTACAAACACGCCCTGAGCCCCGGAAACTGTGTAGGGAGGCTTTGTCCTCGCATCATGCAAAAACGCATGCGTCAAATTCAACCTGCAGAAATGGATGGTGCCGCAAAAACCCCAACATTGAAAAATTTGATCCTGGGACGAGTGCCGCATGCAAGTTCAAAAATTGAAAACCTTCCAACACCCTCAATCATTGCAACCACCACAGAAACAGGCAGATCAAAAATTGAACGTGTAGAATCGCGGAAAAACACATTCAAAATAATCGACCGTTTGCAAACCAAACTGGAAGAATTGCTGGCCGCTGGCCATTGATATTCCATTTGGCCAAAATCTACACAATTTTTTTAGCCAGGTCAATGCCAAGTGGGAGAAGGTCTGAAACGGTGGTTTGCACATGGGTGTCTGGAGAACGTTGACGAATGTTCCTGAGGCAAGTTTTTGGCACAAGTTGAAATGGTGTCTTTTGCGCCAATCGAAATGGCTGCATTTGTTTTCCCAGATGGAGGTGTTTTTTGCGCCCAGACAAGGTGGGAACACAGATTTCTGTTCCCATTCAGGTTCTTCTTAGCGCTGCTTGCTGTTCGCCGGGTTTGTCTTGTTACTGCTGCTCAGCGACGCACAACACGAATGAATTGAAAAAAATTAAGAAAATTAAGAAACAAACATGTTTGGGAGATAGACGTTACAGTGACACAGGCATCAAGTAGGTGCAGAAAAATTGGAGCACCTGATAGAAACCACGGAGTGGGATGCGTCTAACTTCCATATCAAATCTGTTTCAAAGACCTTACAGGGAGGAAATCGTGACTGGAATGCGAGCGTGGGCAGCCCTGTTTTGGTGATTTTTGGGGTAGGCGTGACCATACCTTGAATCCATGCGCGTGCACAACCTATCAATTTTCCCGTTCCAACCGTGCAGGATTTCGTGCCAAGGGCTAGACCAATCCAAATTTGCAGGAGGGGCGACCACCACACAAAACAGCTTTCGAAACAGGACGTCCATGTGGCGCACAGCAAATTGATAAACAGTGCGATGCCCAGCACCGAATGTAGCAACAAGGGTGATAACACGATCAAAGAAAGGCAACTGATCCTTAACATGAACCTTCTCGTCGCAGAGCACTGCCGTGTATCCAAAGAAAACCCGAAAAAAAAAAACCCGAAAAACAACTTGAAATTTGAAGATGCTGATGCAAATCGAGGGAACTGCGAATCCAGGAGGTGCAAAAAACAGATTAAGCAACTTGGGCACCAAATTTCCAATGTTACATCGTGTCGTCCTCAATTTTTGTTGGTTGATTTCCCCACATAAAGATTTTGAGGATGTTGCTCTCTTTTTGACTTTTGACTTTTGACTTTTGGCCTGCATGTCCGCAGGCAGCCCTTTTACGGCGCAGGGACCTGCACCTGGACGAAACCATTTCACATGTTCGTGAACTGCAGAAACCCAGGGAAGTAATGCGACCAAACGCTTCCATCTGAAGCCACGGCCGTGCAATCACCCAGGCCTTTCCTTCGTGAAAAAATTTGGAGTTGAGAGTCCCAAGTGTGGAAAGCACGTCCTGACCGCCTGTTTTCGGGCATCCAGTTCAGTACACGTGACGTCCAACGCCGTGGATCTATCCGAGCCACGTAGCCAGCAAAATTCCAATGTTGGGATATATGTTTTTTTAACTAAAACTTATACCCGTGGAGAGCCATTTGTTGCACCACACGCGTATTCCACTCATGCAGAACTTCATGCCAAGGCTTCGTCCAAACCATGCCCGCCGGGGCGCCAACGACACTTCGAAGCAATCTGCGGCAGTGCACGTCGAGTGTGGCCAAGTGTGTTTTGTACAGTTTTCGGTGCTTTCTTTTTAAATGCTGACAATACAATCCGGGCGACAAACAAAACTGCACCACCCCCGTACTTCGTGACACAACAAAACGCAAAATGCAAATCACAATTGGGACATTCTGGCACACATGGCTTGGCTGCACTTTTGGCGTGGGACCTGATTCCAAGACACGGCCGGCTCCGAACCACCATGGGCAAGTTGCTTGCAAATCCTTCCTTGCCAATGGCAAAGGTTTACGTCACAAAATGGGCCATTGAAAAAGTGACTTTGTTATTTCGAGGCGGTCGTCACCTCTGTCGTCCTCCTTGGCGCTGGACAACGCTCCATCCATCAACGTGATGTGGATCAAACGGATTTTGTTTGCGGTATTTATCTCGGGCTCATTGTTGGCCCACTGGGAATGGTCGATTGGATCAAAAACGCGGCGCGTTTTCCTTTGTCGGAACACGCGTGCACGTTTGTTACCGCCAATTTGGAAGTGAACATGTGGCCCCAACGATGTTCAAAAAATTTTCGGACGTTGGGGATGCTTGTTTTTCAGACGACGAGTAAGCAGAGTAAGCGGGACAACGATCCTGAAGTGCGGGATGTTTTGTGAGTGATGGTGGTGCTGGGGCTTGTAGCCATGGGCCATAGTGAGGTGCAGGCAGAACAACCTCGAAATGGATAAGCGGGAAAAGGTGGGTTTTTTTGGCCTGCGCCCGTTCGAAGCGAAGTGAGAAAACCCTAGTACAGGTTTGCGTGGACACGAGATGAAAAGCAGGTAACTGATTTGAGACATTATCAAAACATTTCACTTGGGAACGCATTGTTGTGTCAAAAGGATCCATTGCATGCTTGCCACTGGCACCGCGAAGGGTAAACGCGAACACGAAGAGTTGTTTCGCCACGCGAACGCCAATTGGGCAATTGAATAACAAATTATATAGTGGTGAGTGGTGCCGGGGATCGTCCAGAAAATGGCCACACCCAGCACCATAACATATGTTCGGCAAGGTCCCCGTTCAAACCCCAATTTTGCAATTACACAGACGAAATTGGCAGCAATTATTTGTGAGTGGTGCCAGGGATCGTTGCAGAGTATGGCCAAACACCAGCACTTGGGCATATGTTCGGCAAGCGACCCCTTCTTAGCCCGAATTTCCCAACTTAATGGAGAATCGCCAAGCAGCAGGGAAGGGCAGATGATTGCCATGCCTCTGCAACCTCAGGCCGGAGTTGTTGGGTTCACCCCCTGGCAGACTAAATGGACGATTTTGGATTGAATTGATTTGGATTGTGTGACCCCAACCACTGATTAAAGCGATTTTCATAGATTCAATCGGGTTGGTTTGTTGATCAATAGCTTGTGTCTTGTTTCTTCGTCTTGGCTGTAAACCTTTTGGATAACATTTTTGGTTTGCTCAAAAATTGCGACGAGAGTCGTGGGCGGTTATGCCAAGAATAGCTCGAAGATGGATTAGGCATGTCAATTTGGAGCAGCGCACTTGGACTGTAAAATCGTGTGAAAATTCGGGGTAAATTTGACATTTTTGTCCTTCAAAACCAAAATGTGGTTTACAGTCAAACGACGTAAAATTGATCCCTCACGAGGTGCCCTTGGAATTTTTTGGAGCTTGTATTGTATCCTGTTTGACTCCGGAACACCCCATTTTGGAATTTCCTATTTGAAAAAATGCATGTTATCTTCTACCTTCGTGTCCTGGGGTATAACATGTTGCTCAATCCTGGTTTGGGATGAAACACTTCGGTGTTTTAATATTGTTGAAGCATGGTTGCCAACACGCCATGCAAAACGGAAACACTTTTTCCAACCGCGAAGTCATTGCAATGACAGCCCGGTCGAGTCGCACGTGTCCGTTGTGCACAGGTAAGGGGGGCGCTTCAAAACGCGAAACAAGTGTCGCTCCAATACGCGAGCGAACGGTCGAAACGCGCAAAGTTTATACTGTTGGAACCCGGGCTTCCAAATTTGTTCTGATACGTCAATACTTGGCTGACAGACTAGTGTGGAAGGCATTTGCCACCACAGAGTCTTGTGAGTAGTTGTGTCTTGACAATTGAAAAAAGAGACTCGTTCGCACGTCCCGGCCCCCAAACTTGCAGGTGTGTAAGAACACTGCCAGCAGTTGTGTGTTTAATTGACCGTAAGGTCCCCCCTGGACCCACCCCAGTCCCATGTCCTGGCCCCCAAACTCACAGGTGTTTGGGAATCCTTCGTGCAGTGGTTGGCTGCCGGCCAATTTTTTTGGTTGAAAACGTGGATTGTGGGTGTCAGTATGAACCATGGGAACAATGTATGCTCCGTACCATTTCTGCTCGAATAGTGCTCGAACTGTTGGTGGCAAGTGGCAGCACAAAAAAAATTGTAGACCCGCAGCGGTGCTGTAAAAACGTTCTGTTTGAATAAATGTTGATAGTTTCGAAATAGTCTAATGGTTCTAAATTGTTTCGTTTCACAATGATGGTCGTCGATTCCTAATCATGCCATGGCAACTTCTGGGAAGACAGTGGTCGTGGAATTGGAGAGATCGCGTGCGGGTGATCTTGGGATGTGCCTTGGCGTTTGGTCATTTTTTGTTTGAACGATGAAATTTGGAGCTACCAATTAATCGTCCAAAAACATAGTGGACCATCATGGGCCCCCCAGTAGCGCATGACATAAGGGCGGCCTTGGTCCCACAAAATGAAGACAAATTGCCCGATTCGAAACAAACAATCATAAACGCAGTTGCAAAATTTGTTTTCGTTTTGTTTCCTAGGTTTCTTTTTTCCTTGTGTTTTTTTTCGCGATCGACAGTTAGTACAACTGCCTATTGATACCGCTTCGTCCCCAACGTTCCGAAACATGTCGGCTCGTTGTGTCCTACAATATTAGGAAACACGCCATCCGGGGTTTATTGTGGTGTAATTCTTTTGGTTCCATTCTGTTCCGGGTTAACCTTCTGCATGGTATATTGTTACAATTTTTGGGTTTCTGTGCTGTACCTGTATTGGTTTATTTTGCGTCCCATTTTACAAAAGTTCATGTTACAATTTCATTGAATTTTCAAAGTTCCATGTGTTATGCTCTGAAGTCCTTTTGCCATTGTTTGCCGGTATCATATATTCCACACAATTCTTTCTTGTTCAGTTCGTTTTGCCAGTTTGTGTTTCAATCACATTTTTGTGACTTTGATTTTGTCCGGCAAGCAGTTCCATTTCTTTTGTTCCATGTTTTGTTGTGTCGCTATACATTCTGCATTTGTCTTCTTTTGTATGGTTTTGTCGTGGTGGTGTTACTGGGTACGAACAACACCTTGTATCCGTCTGCTCATCAGTTTATGCCATCAACTGTAGCGGTGGGGTTGTGGTCCGCCTGTCTGAGGAAGGCCGCTTTACCATTTTTGTGACCAGTAGCGGCTGTCACAACAGCGCGCACAGTTTATTTTGGTCGTTTGTTTCGAATATAATATGGTGTATTTTTTTTGTGTTACCATCATCATTGCTATTGCTATCATTATCATTATTTTCATATTCATTTTCATTCTTGTTCTGATTCTGGTTTTGATTGTGATCCTCATCCCTGTTCTCAGCACTATTCAACCTGTTTTTACTGTTTTTGTTTTTATTTTTGTTCTCATTTTTTTCCTGATTTTCGTTCTGATTGTATTCATTGTTTCTATTCTTGTTTTGATCTTAGTATTTATTTCCAGTCTCATCTTCATTTTATTCTTGCGTTTTTGCCTTCTTTTTCTTGTTCATTTTTTTTTGTTGGTTCTTCTTCTTCTTCTTCTTCTTCTTCTTCTTCTTCTTATGCTTATATTTATTCAGATTCCGATCCTTATTTTGTCTTACTCCGGTTTTATTATCATTTTTATTCGGATTCCGTTTCTAGTGCCGGTTCTAGTTTTGATTCTGGTTTGGATTCTGATTCAGGTTCTTATTTTTATTCCCCAGATAGCTGACAAGCTATTAGGGGTTGTTACTTCTCTATGGTAGGGCCTCGAATCGGCGCTTTTGTTTACCGCTGCTCTGCCGCTGCTCATGCTTGTCTCCCTTTGTCTTGCTTTTGTCTCCCGTTTGTCTCCCCTTTAACTTCCCTTTGTCTCCCCTTTGTCTGCCCTTTGTCTCTTCTTTGTGACTTCTTTGTCTCCCTTGTGGTTCTGGATCGGCGCTTAGTTTGATCCTGCTCTGCCGCTGCTCATGCTTGTGTCCTTTCGTCTCGCCTTCTTCGTCTCGCCTTTGTCTCGCCTTTATCTCCCCTTTGTCTCCCCTTTGTCTCCCCTTTGTCTGCCCTTTGTCTCTTCTTTGTCTCCCTTCCCTTTGTTTTGCCTTTGTCTCCCCTTTGTCTCCCCTTTGTTTCACCTTTGTCTCCCCTTTGTTTTTCCTTTGTTTCCCTTGTCGCTCTGGATCAAGGCTTTGTTTGCCGCTGCTCTGCCGCTGCTCATGCTTGTCTCCCTTTGTCTTGCCTTTGTCTCCCCTTTGTTTCGCCTTTAAATCCCTTGTGGCTCTGGATCGGCGCTTTGTTTGCCGCTGCTCTGCCGCTGCTCATGCTTGTCATGCTTGTCTCCCTTTGTCTCCCCTTTGTCTCCCTTGTGGCGCTGGATCGGCGCTTTGTTTGCCGCTGCACTGCCGCTACTCATGCTTGTCTCCCTTTGTCTCGCCTTTGTTTCCCCTTTGTCTCCCCTTTGTCTTCCCTTTGTTTCCCTTTTGTCTCCCCTTTGTCTCCCCTTGTCTTTCCTTTGTCTCCCTTGTGGCTTTGAATCGGCGCTTTGTTTGCCGCTGCTCTGCCTCTGCTCACACGCCCTGGAAATCCCTGTGGGCAAGGTGCCCGCTATCTGGGGTCTATGCTGGTGTAATTTTTGTTTTCATTCTTATTCTGATTAAGTTTTGATTCTGTTTTTTTTTCTTCTTGTTTTCCTCCTTTTTTTTTGGCGTACTAGTTCATTTGTTCTTTCAGTTTTTTTAGAATTCCATTCTGTACATATTCGTTCGGTACGTCCCGTTTTGTGAGTTCGCCATACCCGCTGAGTTTCACAAGTTTCTTACAAACATTTGTTGCTGATGGCCGGAGCAAACAGTTTCTGGCGATCAACTGTCACAGCAGTCTGTTGTCGCAGCAGCCGGCTGAGGCACGTGGATGCTTTGACTTTGGCTGTTTGTTTGGTCGAATCCCATGGCTTGGTCGCTTCATGGAACGCAAGGCATCCTGCATGCTCGATTGAGCCAGGTCAGGGGCTTGCGTTGCACCCTGACCCCGCGACGCTACGTGGGCATGTTGTGAATGAGTGAAGCATGAAGTCATAGTCACATAGTAAACAGGCAACAGTGCATGCATAAAAGCTGTACATATATATGTATATATATATATATATTTTTTTTTAATTTTTCTTTTTTTAAATGTGTGTTAATTTTTACAATTAGTAATGCAGTTTCCAATTTGGAAAACGTTTATCAAAGTTGCAAATGGCCGCACGTTTCTCTAGGTGATCGCGTGGTCTCGGTCAATGGGCTCTGCCACCCGGAAGTCGTGATGGAGCAGCTTGCGGCGGACTTTTTCTTGCGTATCGTGGTTGAAAAGACGGGTGGTTTTGCAGGAGCCACGCTTGCACCTCAGCATTGAACTGATGAGTTTTGTTTCTCATAGGATCGGCATTGAAACCACAGCCACCAGGAGCCTTGGTGCCACACACCAAATTCGCGGTCCAACTCGAACGCGCTGCTGAACCCATCGGTTTTGGTTTCGAAGTGAATCCTGAAACCTTGGAAGTGCTCAGTGTGGCTGATGATGGCCCAGTGGCTCAGTGGAACTTGTGTCACCCCTTTCGAGCAATCGTTGTGGGGGATCGAATCGTGGAGATCAATGGTGAGGTGCATTCCCGGCATGAAGAGCTGATGGAAGCCTCTCAAGTTGACATGATGATGAACAGAGGGCAGAGCAAAGGCAAAAGTGGACTGGGAGGACTCGCCATGTACGGCACCTTTGGGGTGAACCTGTCCATTAACAAAGAGCCCGTGGGATTTGGCGTCAGCTTCTCCACCTTGGAAGTGGAGAAGGTGGAATCGACAGGAGCAGTCCAGAGGTGGAATGCGGCGAACCCCATCAACAAGTTGAGATTGGGAGATCGGCTCATCCAAGTCAATGGCAAGGCCAAACCCGAGTCCCTTCTAGCTGAATTGAAAACTCAAAAGGACGGGCTGAAGCTGGTGGTAGCAAGGGCAGAGAGGCGAATCGATCAAAACCAATCCCTGGTGACTTTGAAGGAGTGGGAACCCATGGAACTGCGCTTGTGATGAGGTGATGACATGGTTGATGGGTAGAAGGGGTGATGCTTGTGTTCCGTGAGCACGTGTTATTGAACCCCTGACTGCAAGATTGCTGGAAGCAGGCGTGTTCAAATTCGATGGAAAAAGTAGTCGTAGGTGTTTGGACATGATTTTGGTTGGGATTACATTTGCAACCTTGCCCTGCAAAGATCAACATATATAGCTACTTGCTGTACCTTAAATGGTCAACAATGTTAGTAAAACTGAACAACTAAGGCAATATATAGAACGGGTTGTATTAATCCAATCATGCGAATCATGCAATGATCAATGACGAAAAGGTTGGTCCCAAAAATTGTTTTCCCATCAATTGAAAACATGCCACTGGTGGGATGGCTCACGGTGCCATGATTTTGGGGATACATCCAAGTGGATCCATCCCAAGTGGATCCATCTCATCCTCCAGGTCATTTATTTAGTGCTACAAGGTGGTGCCCCCTGGTTATAAGTTGATTAATAAGCCATTTTAACTATAGTTATATCTACCACAACTAGTAGTTACCCTAGTTATAAACCAACTTAGCTATCTTGGGGGCCCCACCTTGTATCTACTTTCCCTTCTGGTCCTGAGCTGCAGGAGTGTCAAGAAACCTGGCCCAAAGATCCAGATCGGTGGCGCAGAATGGCCCGGATGGGCATTCCAGGTGGACCTCAGGCCGTGGGTGAGCAGTGAGGGGAGCAGAAACTGCATCAACGACTCCTGACCCAGACACATAAACGCATGCCCAACTCAAACCCCATTGATTTGTTCCAAGATCAGTGCGCCTTGATGTGTTCCTTCTTTCGTATGTTCAAAATCAGGTGATTTGAGTTGGCACTGGTGGTCCGCCCCATGAGGCGCCAGCTGCCACCGTCGCAGCTCAGTATACCGCAGTGGAACTACAGCGGTCGAGCGGAGAGGACTGGGGCTTTGACTTGAAGGACTCGTACCTTCAGCGGGTGCACGATGGAGGGTTGTTGGCTCAGTGGAATTGGAAGCATCCTTCCAGAGCAGCGGTTCGAGGAGATCAAGTAATGGTGAATGGCCTCTCTGACAGCAAAGTTGTGCAACAACAGTTGAAGCAGAGTTTAGCTATCAAACTGACGGTGATGCGACAGGGGACCATGACATCAACCTTCGGTATCAAATTGGTAAAGACGGCCGGAAGAAAATTGGGGCTGAAGTTGAGCGAGGACCTTGAAATCATCAACATCGATCCTCAAGGTGCCCTGGCCTTCTGGAACGCATCACATCCCCTTATGGAAGTTCACTTGGGTGATCGAATCTGGCAGGTGGGGGAGACAGTTAGTCCAGATCAGATCTTCAGAAGCCTCCAGTCAGCCAAAGAGTTGGACTTCTTGATTGGTCGGTGCCCACGTCGCTTGGATTCTGCCACTGGAAGGGTCCTAAGTTTCAAGGAGTGTGAAATGATCTATGGGAAGGATGCCCCAGTCCGTTGGTCCAAGATGCAATTGGTTCCGGTGGCTCCCGAACAAACCCGAGACACCATTCTGGAACGGCAGTACTTGGGTGGAGCCGAGCTTGGGGGCGAGAATCGGACCTTGTTGGCCAGCGAGTCCTTCTATAGGCTCGAACATGTGGCCCGAAGCCGTGGGTTAAGAGCACAACGCATCCATGCAACGAATGCAAGCCATTCCCTTTTTTTCTTTCCTTTTGTCGGTTCACTGCTATATCTACGATGCACACCCCTCTGCTTGATCTTTCGTGGTGTTGGTTGCGGTCGGAGCTACACATAGTATCAATACATAGGCAATTTAAGGAAAACATGTTCCAGAACTAGAGAATCCAAGGCTGTTGGGACAACGGGTCTTCTTTTGAACAAGCAACTATTTCACAGTGCAGTCTTGGAGCTCTTCCCACCTTTGACCCTGTTGGAGGAGTTTGGCTGACGTCCATACCGGTACCATCCAGCAGAGAATGCTGGCACCACCTGTGCCCCAAAGAGAGACGCGCTCTGTGTTCACTTGCCCGTGCTGTACCGACCTCAGCCTTCAGGAATCTGATTTGGTTAGAAAGTATTGCTCAGGTGCATCGCCCTAAAAGGAGTTGCAACTCCAGAAACATCGGGTTAGTGGGTACGTGCAAAATGGACCAGATGCTTCCTCAAAATGATTCCTATTTCCAAGCCTGTGATGGACAAGATGCTGTCAGACCATTCCCCGAAAGGAAAGCTGGCTGGGTGTGCTCTAGGCAGGTTGGCCTTGCTTTCACATGTAGGCAGGGTTGGAGTCACTAGGGTGATCCCGAGGCCATCGACTCTTCCATGTGTTTTTGGAAGATGGACGATACCATGCTCTGCCTGCAACTGGGGCGCTGGCTGCCATGCGGATCAAACCTATGGAGACTGTGAATCAGGCGGTGTAGCTGGGCTGGTGTAAAGTGTGCAGTAAAATTGCAACTTCTTTTTTCGCAAAAGGTAGCTACTCTATCAGATATTGTGAAGAAAGCTCGGTTCAACCGTGGGTACCCGACGGAGGCCTTCATTGCTAGGAAGGGCTTTCGTGTTGGCAAAGGAGTTTTAGGGTTGAGTTTCAGGGTTTGGCTGCTTTCTGAGACAAGCAGTGAAACCTAGAACCTAAACAACCAAACAGCCATTAATTACACGTCTCAGCTGCATCACGGCAATAGAGAGATCCACGCGCACAGACACTTGTTCGCAACAGGCTACAAACCCAGCTGGAGAGCCTGCCAAGTCCACCGTGGACGTATGAGCCAGGCACAGCCGCATCCAAGTCGTTCAGCTGAAAGATTCAATGAAACGATTGCACTTATTATGGTTTCATTTCATTCATTTAATTGCTGCAATTCGATTAAGTTTGATTATAGTAGTTTAGTTCTTATGATTCATTTAATTCTTAAGTTTGTTTCTTTGATCGTTTTCCTGGGAGTTTTTGCGGGTCAGCTATTATGGTACTGTAGATGGCTCTACTCCCGCAGTTCCCCCAGAAAGGACACACAACAACAAAATCATCACTGAAGTGTCAAGAAACATGCATCTCAGTCGACACTCCCAAGAGCCGCCCTGTGGGCACCCCAACGCTGCTCCCTTCGAAACTGCAAGAGCCCTTTTCCTGGCGTCCATAAGAGTTGAAGTCACCTGTTTCGTGTTTCATCACAACATTGCATCTTGAGTCGGGCTCGGAATTGGGTTCAGGAAGCCATGAAGCCTTGCAGCCAGCCACTCTGATTGGTTGGATGTCGGGTGCTTAGAAAGTTCGCGGTCAGCATGGAGCAGCTGGGAGATGCAACGGAACCATTGAGGATTGGCAATGTCGTCGGTGAGCACGGAATATGTTGCCATAAGTAAATGTGTGTTTTTGCAGAGGGCGTGCGCACATGAACAAACATATGCAACCTTCACGAATCTCTCATATGGAAAGTAATTAACCACGGGAGCTGAGGGGACAGGATTGATCAACTGGTTTGCCCATCAAATTCTGCATCATTCTGCTTCTATGCTGCATCATTCTCCATGTTGGTTGATTGGCTGAATCGGCAATCTTGGACTCCTTGTTGCTCCAAGGAAATGTCAGTGCTGTTGCTTTCCAGCGCGAGAAGCCCAAGACAGTGGACCACCGGCCCTAAACTCAGCACACCCAAGAGCTTGGACTGGCGATTTCGAACGGTGCCATAATGAGTGGAGATCATATTGTAGTCATCTTCTTGGCAGCTTTGGACTCACCTGTTGGTGTCTTGCATGTGGTATTGGGGTGCCTGCACCTTGCTGTTGGTGCGAAGTGGGAGCCTGCCAACTCTTCGAGGCAGACGATTCTCGAAGGCTTGAGGAAGGTTCCTACGGTTCCTCCGAGCACAAGAAGACCTTGCACGGTTTCGAGTTGCTTTGTTCGTCTTTGGTTGTTGTGTTTGACAGAGTATGCCCCCAGTGCCGGGCCTATTGTCTTCACAAGCGCCTTGAACGACTCCCTCGTGATATGTTGACAATGCTTTTCAGTCACAGCAAGATTGGAATCCTTCATCAGTGACGCGCCCTAAGCCCTACCTGGCATATTTGATTCAAGCATAACTTGAAGGTTGGGAGCATGGCATCGTTCTTCGATAGGAATTGTTTGCATTTTGAGACGCTAACTGGTCGCATGCTGAAAAAAAGAAGCCGGTGCCCGGCAAAACCAGAAGCCATTGTTGGGCATCCCAATATGAAGTTTGCAAACTGTTGTGTCTCTTACTCTTGTGTTCCATCCAATCCTATTTGTCTGTGCTGCACCTTCACAGTTTGCAAATCTCTCCTGCCAGTCTCTAGTTCAGGTCTGGGTGCTTGAAGGACTTGTTGAGCAGGTGCCCCTTCTCTGTCTTCCTGGATCTCATGAGCGAGTGCTGCTTCGGACATCGGCATGCATTGAACATAGAACATTATTACATAGCATCCTGGCCCAAGCACTTTCAGAGAGCTGGCTATGTGTTCTCTGCCTCCCCTAGAGGAGCACAACCATGAGCAAAGCTGCTGGTGCGTCGTGGTTTGGTCGAATCAAGTCCTTTCATCCTGACAATGGATATGGCTTCATCGAGTGCAGCGAAGCACATCAGAGGTTTGGTCGTGATGTGTACTTAAGCCGAGACGAGCTTCAGAAATTAGACATTGAGACCATTCCGGATGGCATTGAAGTTTCTTTTGAGATTGAGGTGTGCCAGGGTCGTCCTCGTGCAAGGAATCTGGCCTTGGCCACAGGGCTACTGGAGCGTGCGTTGAGGCAGAGGCAGTGTGAGTACTGGTTGAGTCAGTATGCAGTGGCCCTTAAGAAGCTTGCTCAAGCTTTGGAAAGCAATGGTTTGGATGCCAATTCTTTTGCTGGACTGCAACATGCCGAGAGCATCCTCCAATGTGAGGAATGCATACGAGATGAGCGCACGCAAGGTGCGAAAATCTTATTGTTACTCTCAGAGGCTAGGCAGAGGTGGCAGGATGTGACCCACCCCTGCCACCAAGCTTTGCGTCAGGGGCTGGC
>VSDK01022820.1:48869-75529 GCA_009767595.1 Symbiodinium kawagutii
CCTGAATCCAGCTTGCCAAGAGCACATTCCTTCCAATTTTCTGGCTCGATTTTTTCCCAATGCAATCTGTTCAGCGGTGGGTATTGCTCGGTCTTCAGAGGGTGGGGTTTCTCCCGCTGTGTTGATCCAAGGCCTTCTTGGAACTTTACCGTCGGCTGAAGGCATGCAATGGTGGCTGTGAGGGTGCTTTGAAGCCAGTTTTTCTCAACTTTTGCACCGTGGAAGACCGGTTTTCAATGCCTGGTGGAACTACTTAAGTGATGCCACATCACATCATGACATTGGTCTACTTTGAATTGGAGCTACGCATGTTTTTGCAATCCCATGATTTTGGGCACTGGTCAGTGGGTTCCATGGAAGGTCAACTATAACGAGGTGTTGGATCGTGTGGTGGCCTTGCCTGTGGCTTTAGACTGGGAACCAGGCGCGGTCATCACCTGCAGAACCATAGGTTGAGCACAGAGTCCAACTGCTTTGCTTGCCGTGGCCCCCAAGCATCTTGAAAGGCTTGAAGTGGGGCTTCCGTTCCTTTCACACAAATGACTTTCTTGGTGGAGAATGCGGCCCGGCAAATGTTCTATCTCCGGTGTGCCTTTGTCTTTGACGTCAGTAGGAGAGAAAGGCTAGTATACGGTGGTGGTGTCCTAAACTGTCCTAAACAGAATGCACAACTATCTCAATTTGGTCGGCAGTGGTGGTCCAGTGGCAGTTTTGGTTTGACTTTGGTTGCTGTTGCCATTCCTGTTGCTGCTACTGTCGCTGGCGTGATTGCGGTCGCGGTCGCGGTTGCGGTTGCGATAGGTGCTGTTGTTGTTCTTGTGGTCGTTCTGGTTGTTCTGGTTGTTCTTGTTGTTATTTTTGCCTTGTTGTCTTGTTGATTAGCAGCTGTAGCAGTAGCAGTGGTGGCATTTTTGTTGCTTTTTCCTTGATGTGGGGGCGCTATGAGGCAACAGCCTCTTGGAGCCAGATGAGAGCTTTGACCACCCGTGTACGGCCAAGGGCCCATGGATATTGGTTCCCGCTACGCGGCAGCCGGAGGGATACATGTCCTCCCTCTTCCGTGGGAGGTAGGAGGTATGATGGGGTTGGGAAAGCGATTTGGGCTGCGTTGGAGTCGTTTGGGCACAAACCAGGTTACATCGCTTGATGTCATTCTTCATGGGGTGCTGCTGGGAACAGCGACTCCTGCAGAGGCAGGCCGTGTTGTTTGTGGGGATGCTGGGCCAAAGTGGGGATGAGGATGGGACTGGAAATTGCAAACTGTGAACTGCCAAAAACGCTACACGTTGAAATTCCTGAGCCTATTTGGTGGATCTAAGGGCGTAGACGGATTGAAGCAGGTCTAATTTTTTGTCAATTGAGCTTCTTTTGCTAGTCCTCCAAGTTGAAAGAACATTTGTCACCTTGCAGGAAAGGTGGTCCTCCCAAACTTGGGTCAATTTCACTGGATTTGTTTCCTTGGTGTTCATGGATTGGTCGCTGGATTCGCTGGAGACATGACTTGCCACCAGGCACGGCTGGCAGAATATGGAAAGACCCTGCGAGACGGCCGGGGGGCCCAAAAAGCGAAAGCACGAGGCTTACAGGCAGAAACACTGGCACCTAGTGGCACCTATACTTGCGCTGCATTACGGTCAATCACCTTGTTTCAAGGCAGAATTCCTAGCTGTCACCATGCTTTTGACTGCTATCGTGAGTATTATTGACTGGTACGGGGGGATCACAGGAGGATTTTTCAGATGTTGCGCTGCCGAGCTCTTGAATTGGGGAAACAAAGATATGGTCATGAAGCCACCAAGTTGGATGGAACCCAGGAGTACAGAATAGGCAGCAAATATGTCACTATTTTTTTTTTCGCTCAATTGTTTCTTTCAGTTTCCTACAGTTTACAGCTTACAAGTTACAAGTGCTTTCAATCTCAAACGTTTTTTCTCAATGGACCCGGTCTTTGCCAGGACCTCCAATCAAGTTGAAGTTGGATGCGCAGGGGGCAGACATTCGCATCCTCTCGTCCCTGGCAACCTCAGCCTCGCCTTTAGCAAGAGTGCCTGGATGCAGAGCGGCAAGGGATTGTCCCAAGCTATTTTTTGCCCCTGCGATCCCCTGGGTGCTTGAGCTTGTGAATAAAAAAGAGCATCTCGGAACAGCCAGGACACATGCCATGAGAGGAGATCAGGGGAGATCTTTCCATTTGTTTGTCTTCTCGTGGCATGCACTTGAGTTGAATTTTCATGACAAGGAACCTCCAACGAAGAGACGATGCACCACCTGCTGGGGGCTTGAAACAACATGAACCCCTGCCTGAGGGGCGTAGTGACCCGAAGCCTTCTATGCATTGCTTGGTGGGTTGTAGTGATAGTGTTATACTGCCAAAGATGCTCTTAGCATGTTTGGTTCACTGGAGGATATGATGGCACTTGATTCTATGGATCCCAAGTATTCCCAAGCGGTGAAACCAATCCAATGTATGTCTCGAAAAGGCGCATGGCTTTTCGCATGGCTTTACTTGGCCCCAATGACCCATGTTTTTCCTCAGGACATTTTGGAGCGCATTGAAGAGGTGCAAATCGAAGTTTCCGAGACTTGGACGCAGAGAAGTTCGGCACAGATAGGCTGAGGAGAAAAGCGAGTCATTCAGAAGGTGATCAGAAAGGGAACAGGTAGGAAACACCATGAAAGCATATGAAAGCCTTCATTCCTCAGGGACAGTCACAGTGACAGAGTCTTACTTTCAATGCCTTCCCACTTGGACATTTCTGATCCTGGAACGCATCTCAAGCCGTGGTGAGCATGGGGCCCAGCTCAGGAAAGCGTGTACAAAGACCAGCCATCGCGACATGAGACCATCACCCGCGACTGGGCAGGATTTGCATGTTTTTGAGATCGCTGCAAGCATGACTTTCTACGTGGTACTGTTACATACAGTGCAGATTGACTGACGGGATTGAATGTGGCATCCGGGGCCGCATCCTTGGCGAGGCATGCTTGAGTTGGGCTACCAAGCAGACTGGCAAAGGGAGGAAATCATAGATGGAGGCCGTGCTGTTTGACAGACCACTATGGACAGCAACGGCAGACATGGAGACAACATGAGACAACTCACCTTGACTCCCAATTTGTCATGTTTGCTCTACATAGTTGACCAGAATTCTTGGCTCCAATCTTATGAAGTACGGTTGAGCAGGTGCGGCTTGTGCTGTGATCGTGCAATAGTACCTAGCCTACCAATGCCTACATATATTGTATCTATATATACATAATAAATATATTTGATTGTTTGGATTTTTTCAATTCATTAGATAGATAGATAGATAGATAGATAGATAGACAGACAGACAGATAGATAGACAGATAGACAGACAGATAGATAGTTAGATAAATAGTCGATAAATGAATCAATAAACCAATAAATATATAGAAGTATGTAGATATATGGATATATAGAGTATATGTAACAGCAGTAGCCGCCGCCGCAGCAGCCAACATCAACAGCAGCACAATTAGCAGCAGCCAGGACCAGCAACAATGACCTCAGCAACAACAACACCACCACCGCAAGAACAAGAAGAGGAAACACAAGTTGACAAGACCAAATCTCGCAGCTGCTATGATTTCAGTATTTTGATCCCTTCCATATTTTGCTGATCCTATAATCCTATTTTCGCCATTTGTCAGTGGGCCTCAGCTGTGAGTAAGCTGCTTAGCATCCCACCTCAGCTGTGATTTTCGTACATTTTCATGGGGTGCAGGGAGAGTTGTCACCAGGGTTGTCTCCCAGGAGTGTGGGAGAGATCTCTCTGCCTCGTGTGGTCCCGGTGCCAGGCACCCATCCGGTGCTACTGGGCTGCCGCTTGGTGGCGGAGCTGCCGCACACGGAGGACTGCTTCTTCCGAAGGTCCTCCTCCTGGGCCCACGGCCGGTGCCTGGTCCGCGCGGGTGGAGATTCCAATGGTAGGAGAACAAGATGCAGATACCTCCGATGTTTTTTGATAATTTGAAGTCTCAAATGGATTTGTTTGCATTTGAACTTCTCCTTTGACACAACACCTTCGATGAACCCACCAAAAGGGAGGCCGTTGTACCGTGAGCCCGAACGTAAAGGGTGAGAGGAACTGTGATGAACTCGTGCAACGCTCATTTTAGAAACCTTGGAGGCCTGAGGGAGCAAGTCATGAGAACGTACGATTTATCTGAAAGGAGCTTTGCGGGTTGCATGTTGGCAGTCTGCCACAGACTGACGGACTGACGTTTGGCAGTTGAAAAAAATCAAACTGGGGTCATGGCATGTCAGTGGCTTTTGAAGGGAAGATATGGAAAAATGCTTGAAGAGAGAGGCGAAAAGCTACTTCCCTCCATTTCCCCCCGTAGTGGCCGCTTCTGTTCGAGCCTTAGGGTGCTGGACCATGTGCTCCGTCGACCCGAAGAGATTTTGCGCATCAGCGAGGGCAGCGAACTCAGCATCTCTTCGCAGTATCCAGGCTAATGCTGTTGCGCAGGGCGTGGGTGTCGGTGCCATAGATTCACAGATATTTTTGGACACATTGATGCTTGGGAATCAAGATTGTTAATCCAGAAATGCCACCAAGGGCAGGGAATGCCACCATATTTTGTGCCCAAAAACTGAAGACTCCCATTTAGAAAAGAGCGGGGCTCTAATTGAAGCGAACTTAGTAATTGTGGGCGGACTTGTACCGTAGACACATCAGGCAATTGCGTGCAGTTTGCTTGGCATGTGAACATGCGGGCACGCATACATACATCCACACACGTAAGTGGATACATATGCGCTCTTATTTATATTCATTTATAGTCATGATCCATGCATATGATTGCATATGTATTCTAAAGGATTGATGCGGAGATAGTCCAGTCTTGTTGATCTACGTGTGCCCTGGCCATATCCTGGTTCTCAGCTCCAGAATCGAGGGTTGTATGGTTGCGTCAACCCAACTTCTCAGTTCCTGACCCGAGGTACAGTCACTACATGACACTTCATATGGAAGACTGTTCTCAGGATGTGACTTGGCTCAGCACCTGATGATTTTGTGGTCACCAAGGGTAGCCAAGCTGAGGAAGAATTGGCCAAGCTTGGTGCCCAAACTGGTTCACCACTGGCTTGTCTATACGGCATCTTGGATGGAACATGGCAGGTGCTTCAGAGGACATCCCAAAGTCAGATTCAGATTGATGAACTTTGATCTTTTTCAGCCAGTCCCGACATCAGACCCTCCGACCCTGAGGTATCTCTGGTGAACCTTTGCGAAATGTGTTTTCTTCCATCTCCTTGCTTCTTGGCAGAACTCATGGGCTCCGATGTGCATAGACCGCCCACATCTGCTTTCTTGGCAGAGTTGCTGCTGAGCCACCACATTGAGATCTGATTCGATGGTGACATGTCTAAATCACGGTGTCCTCTGGATCTGTTTCAGTAGGTGTGGTGATGCTACCGCACCAGCCACTGCTGAAGTTCAGAAGGGCCTCCTGTGCTACGCGAGTGAACTCTGTAGTTTAGGCCTTCATAATCCGCAAAATGATCCCATCACCTGTTTGCATTGATGATGGACGTCCCCCCGTAAGTCGGTCACAAATCGATTTCCCAAGCAGTGACGGATTTGGCATCAGCTGAGGTTGTGGGAGTTGATGTGGACGAGAAACAGGGCCACTGACCAGAGCGTCCTGGAGGATTCTTACTCAACAGCAATGGCCTTGGTGGGTGCTAGGGCAGTCGGGCATGGGTAGGTGGTGCCATTTTCACAGAGATGTGAGTTGGAAGCCTTGGCGTCGGCACCTGACCAAGGTCATAGAGGACATGTCAACTCTGCTAATGTTGGACAGTGAGATGACTCCGAGCCCCTGGGAACAGCTGCATGATGTTGGAGCAGCACACCTGATCTTCATGGCACCTTGGTGGAGATCAGCATGTTTCATCAACAGCGAGTGAATGCAAGTGAAGGGTCTTCCTGTTGCAAGTAGCCAGGGTGGAGTTTGAAGGGCTGGTCAGAACTCATAGTCATAGACTTGCTCTTTTGTTATCTTCCCACGTGTGCTGAAAACCGTGGTCGAAAACTTTGGATCTGCGAGGGAAGGAGGCAGCTGAGCTCAGCCACTGAGATGTTTTTTGTTGCGATTTATGAGGTTCGCATTCACCATCATTCCCCAAGAACTCCGTCACGACACTTGGTGTTTCGGTATTTGTTTGGCCACGCGAAATTATTGGAGAGATGGCAGGAGCTGAAATTGAAATCTTCACCACTTGAAAGGTCTACCTTCCACCAGGAACCAAATTCTTTGACACCCAAGCTTCCGAGCGCCTCGCGTAGCCGCTAGGTACTGGTGGAGGCCTCCGGGGAGGGTGTGCCAGTGGAGAAGGGGTGTAAAATGCAGATGTCTTCTTTGAACCGCCCCAATAGGCAACCACCATAGCTCTGCCTGACTCTGGACATTCCACCGGAAAATGGAAAGACTTGCCACGGGCGTTGGCTCATTCTGAGCTGCAGGCAACTTGCCTGGCATTCCCGAAGGCATGTCCTACAAAGTGCAACTTTGCTGCAAGGGTTGGTTGTACATGGTGGTACAGGATATGGGAGGATCATCTGGGATGCTGCAGGTTGGAGATATTGTGCTGATATTTCCACTTGGCTAGATCCAACGGTCACAAAGCGGCAGGCCAAGCTACCAACCGGTGGCTGACTGATGACTTTGAGGGTGATTTCGATCAGTCGGAATCTGTGGATGTCAGTTTCTTGCGGCGGGTGGTGCTGCGATGACTGCCCTTCCGGCCCTTCCTGGGAAAGTTGATTGGCATCAGTGTGCGTATGCTCATACATATGCCCATACATGCACACCTGCATGCACACGTACATGCAGCACATGCCCGTTTCTATGTAAATTTATATATGACTTTGTGTTTGCAGGGTGTTCCTTTCTCTTGGAGAGGTCTAGTCTATTGTTTGTGCACCTGCCATCCCAAGTGCACAGAACGGGGCCTGGGAGCTTTTGCTGCTGGAGAGCTCGAGGCGGAAAGAACGATGAGATGGTGAACGCTCATCTCCTCGCAGGCTGAGTTCAGTAATGGGGCAGCAATGGACAGCTGCTAACAAGGCGGTTGACCTCCGAAATTGACAACGAAAACAGCCAGCGGACATGACATTCATCACCATGCATCACCATTATATCAACATATCCATAATCATATCAACCATTATCAACCACTACCAGCTATTATCAACCACTGCTGCCATTCCTAGTCTCTGCCGTTCCTTAACCCAAGCGCATTGGTTTCCCCCAGTGGCACCGATGGCCGGTTCCAGGCCGCCCATCTCCCTGCGTGACGTTGGGCAGTTGCTTCCAGCTGCTGAAGGGCACCAGTGCTGAGGATCTCGCAAGGAGCCTAGGGCTGGAGGTATACCGGTGTAAAAGCAGAAGTAAATAAACAAATATAAACAATAAATAGATAAATAAATAAATATAGATAAATAGTTTATTGCATGTGTATATATACACATATACATGTATATATATATATATATCTCTCTCTCTCTCTTTTTTTCTCCTTCCGTGTCTCTCTCTCTCTCTCCATATCTGAATGTACAGTTTAAATTATAGTGAGAAAGAAGTAGTAAACCTGATGTTAAGAAGATGTGGGCTTGTTTTGAAAGAGGTGGACTGCTCTTGGTACTGTAGTCTGGAAGTCATGTTGATTTCGGCACATTCCTGGCAGTGTACCAGCTGGTTTGAGGTTGTTGTATGGGAGCTCGATGAGTTGGATGGTCATCGTTGGCACTTTCACGGGTGCACTCCTAGATAATGCGTTCATGTGTTGCATGCTTCACCGGAGTGTCATGTTCAAGGGTATGATGCAAGCCTGAGCTTCAGTTCGCCTGAGGATGGTTTGCACATGTTTGTTTACACAGAGGGTGTTGTTGGTCTGAAAAATATACCGGAGAATCTGTCCTCCTCCGTGGGTTCGGATGACGCTTCGTTCGGGATATTCTAGGGGACTTCTGCAAAGGGTTTCTGCCAGGGATGGCTTGCCCCAAACAGGTTGTTGTTGCCGTGTGCATCGATTCTTGAGAGCCATGGATCGTGACATGTCCTTAAAGTTCTGACCTTTTCGACGAGAAGATTCGGCTCATACCATGGGTTTGACGGTTGGAGAAAGCGCCAGGTTTGCTTGTGAGATGCTCTCGGGGCAAGTAGCCACCATCACCTTGGACAGCACCTGTTTTGCTCAGGAACCCGGAGCAGACTGCCCGAAGCCCAGTGGCACTGCAACAGCCCGAAGCCTGCAATGCCACAGGGGGTTGGAGCTCCCGAGTCATGGTACCCAGGTGCCCATCTTCCGCGCCGCACAGCGCTTGACGCGTCCGCGGTGCTTCCCTCAGTCTTGGCGGTTGGAACTGGATCGGCAGAGATCGCCGCAGTTTCCCACCACTGTCACGGAGGATGGCGGCTACAACGTGGCTTGGCAATGTGAGGCATACAGCCATGACACAAGTCATGCCTACAGTCGTGATAAAAGTTGAAAGAGATGAATCGGGATGAATCATAGCATTCGAAATCTTAAGGAAGAGGCGAAGAGGACTAAAATTAAGTTCAGTAGGGTGAGATGCTTCTTTTCTATGACGAGAGGACAGACAGCGGAAAAATGTGAGGTCAGTGGCACGGTGAAAAGATGTGGAAGAGACAGACACAGAGAGGGAGAGAGAGAGAAGAGAAAAGAGAGAGAGAGAGAGAGAACTGAAAGCTTAGTTTTGGTCTAAGTCTTCCTCATTGTCGTTGGGATGCCTATGATGTGCTACCCAAGAGAAGACCTCCGAAGAGCTGCACTTCTTATAGGCTTCCATTCATCCTATTGTCAATGCCTGGCTAGGGAAGTTGTCTGTTTTCCCTGGCTAAACTGTGTCGGGCGCTTCGCTGAAGCGGTTGTCAAACCAAGCCCGGAGAGAAGAGAAGGGAAGAAGTTGAGATTTCGCTGGCAGGTCACAGCCCTGGAGGCTGACAATGCTCACTGCTTCCTGGAGATCTCCCTGGTAGCCTGGGAGTTGACTGCAGTCGAAATGCTGCAGTTTCACCACAGCATGTGGGACACCTGGAATCGAAGTGTGGGAGCGAGCTGGGGGAGAGGCCTCAAGGGACTCACCTGCTTGAGATCCTTCAGATGTTAGGTTCTTGGTGATTTTGAATCTGTCGCTTTCCCATGGAAGCCACGTATTACTCAGGAGAAGACGGACCACATCAAGGCTGTGGACAGCACGGATTTTCGTTTGCCCACGGAAGGCTCCTTCCGGGGTTTGGCCCAAGCCAAGAAGGAAGGACAGGCGGCTTCCCCAAGCAAATCTCCACCAGAAATCCTGAGCAACAAAGTTCTGGATGCATCTCCTGGGGAGGATTTTCCAATCCGTGAGCACACGTTGCTTGTTTCCTTTTTGGTTTCCAGATGATTTGAAAAGTTTTTCTGTGACAGATCGCTGGCTGTTGGTGCAATGTCTCAGAATTGGTCAGTGAAGAGGATAAAACAAATCAGATTCCGGAAAAGGGGTAAATACAAGAGTTAAATAAGATTAAATCTGGATTAAATTCTTTATCTTCTATCCATTGGGACATATCTCTTGGAAGTCTTGAATGTCCTGGCATGAAATTGGTACCTGGGGTGTCAAGTTTGGCTCACAGCTAATGGACGAACGTCCAATTGTCGCGAGTGCGGCAACTGGTGGCATCTCGTCTTTGCTGCTGTGGCTCATCAAGGAGGGCTTTAGCAACCCTCCTACCATTCCACCTGGATTTTTGGACTGCCCGGTTTGTGAGCTGGATTTCCCTAAATTGGACTTCTGGACAGGCCTTGTGATTGGCCTGTTTGCTTGGCCTGCATTGGAAATCCTGCTGCTGTGCAAGCAGTGGCTTACCTTGTACATCAGGTCTCGGGTAACCGGGATCAGTGTTTCATCTGGGGGAAAGCTTTTCCGGGTACTTGAATGAGTACTTCAACTGTATCTGCGCGTGAGGAGCTGGAGGCCATCCGCGTGGTGCTTGGGGATCTCAACATTCGTGTGAACAGGTTGCTGGAATTGCTTGAGGATTACGAATTTGAGGTGGTGGATCGCCCCCTCAACACTGCTACCGTTGCTGCTACACCAGCAACACCTGAGGCAACTCCCATTGGTGCTGGTGGTTATACCCGTGCTGAAAGGGAATCGGCCGCCAGGGAGACTGGCGAATTTTTCCGAAGGTGCTTGCGGGGTGAACCGCGAGGCTCTTCGGGTCGTGGCCGCATTCGATTGCAAAACAGGGTGTACGTGGTGATCAGATCCTTTGCTGGTGAGGTCTTCACCAGTCCTGTGGTTGTACTGCAACAATACTCCCAGGTGAAATCCCTGGTGTGTCATCCAAGTGGAGCGGAAACCTTCGGGGACAGCATCTTTTGCGGTTTCCCAAGTCGTTGGGAGGCCCAGCTTGCAGTTGCCACTGCAGGCTACACCTGGCCGTGATTAAATGGACCTGCCTGCAGCTGACGGCGTGGAAGCAGCTGCAGAAGAGGGCTTGAACTATCACGCCATTGTTCCTGAGGTTGGAGTGGTTTTGGGCAACTATTTACCTGGTTGCTTTTGCTCCACCGATTTTTCCACCGACATTTCAAGTGTCGCAATCATTGCCTGTGTGGGCGCAAAATCCCTGGTAGCCTTTCCAGGGGAGTGTTGGGATAAGAAGACATCAGAGCGTAAGCTCCCTCCACGGACTCTGGAAAAAGCAATTTTGGTTAGAGTTCCTGGTTGCGGAGAAGATCGAGAAGTTCCTTTGCCCAATTGCACTGTCAACGTTTGGATTGGCTGGCTAAAAGCTGGTTTTGAGCAGTTCATCGATTTCGAGTCCGGACCTGACGCTACGTATAGCTTCATAGCCCGGGAGTCTGCCGACCTATGTCTGCCTTTTGCACAAGCTTTGGTAGATGCTTGCAACGAGAAGTTTGCACTGACAGATATGATGAATCCAACTCCAATGGAGACTCGCATGGCCATCATGGAGGACCAGTTTGCAGCTATGCGTGCTGGAATGGAGGAGTTGCTGGCCTTAAACAGAGGAGGACAATCAGGAGATGCTGGATTTCAAAGTGCGCAAGAACAGCCTTTGGATGCACCCCTTCCGAAAAGGCCAGTCACGAGGCTTCACTTGAGGCCGCAGGGTTCAAAAGCCACTGCACCTGCTGTAGGGGTGCCACAACCTGCCGAGCCTCCACCGGGGCTTCCCGGAGTGGTCGAATATCTAGGTCTGGATCAAGTGCGGTAGCAGCCGCGAGACAAGCTGGCGTACCCGAAGCACAACTGAAACGCATGTCGCAAGCCCTTGCTGCAAAGCCTGGGAAGTTGGAAGATGTTCCTCGGCCGCATCGGGCCGAAACACATGCTCTGTTTGGGGATACAGATGGAGAGGAATTGGAACAGGAGGAAGAGCTGATTGTCAACGACAACGTGGATCCTGTGGCCCAATCTTTGGTGAAGCTGACCTCCATCGTCCAAAGCCTAAGCAAGCGCAACCAACCTCTGCAGGACGATATTGTGGATGGAGTTGTGTGTCAGCAGACTCTGGTTCGAGCTTGGGAAGAAAACATGCAGTAGTGAGGCAGAGTCTCCAAAAGATGTTTCGCACGCAGCCCCAACGAATCTGGAAAGCCATCGAGGACAACATGGAGCAGGAGTACCATTTGTCGGCAGCTCAACCGGGGGCCGGAGGAACTCTTTTCTCGGCCAGAGGTTGGGCCGAACACAGGTCGAAGATACAGGGCTATGCAAGGACCGTTCGGTCGGTGTGGGGTGTCTGCGGAATTCTGGACGCACTTCGTGCAAACGATCCAGACCAAGCAAGGGCGAGGTGTTGCTTGATGTTGGCGCAGTACGAGCAGGAGAGCTTGGATCATGGGAGCTTCCTGCTTGCGCAGGAGTTCTCATTGGGGGCTGCAGCTCCACTCAGCTCCTTTGCCCAGCACACCTTGCCCGATCCCATGGAGATGCCATCCACTCGCCTGTTCAATCAACAGTGGACAGAGGCCTTTGCAGACAAGCTCAAGCAAGTGGACACATACATCGAGATGAGGAAGAAGCTCAATGCTCGACCGAAAGCCAGCACAACATCCTCCCAATCCGAACAAAAGGGTGGCAAGTCGAAGGCAAAGGAAAAACAAAGGGAAAAGCAAAGGACAAGGGCACCGAGGAAGGTGCTCCAACAGAATGATGGAATCCCATCTGCAGCAACACCATTCCGTTGAGCCTGATCCTAGCCGGAGCCCTTTGCCGTTCTCTCCATCGTCAGCTCAGCAGGCCATGTCGGTCTGTCCGAGTCCAGGGTCGGGGGCTACCGAGCTAGGGACAATGGCTCCGGACCTGAACAGTTGGTGTGCTGCCCAATCCTCAGATGAGCCGAGCCCAGTTTTGGTCGATGAAGTTTTGGGTTCAAAGGCTGTGAGCATGCACGAGAATGAAGCTGAGAACGAAGAAGCTCAGGAGAAAGTAAATGAAAGTTGCCCTGGGGAAAAACACATACCTGGGACCAATGCAACACCTCTTCGAATTCATTCCTTTTGGCATTCATTGCCGAGGCGGATTTTGGAAAGCAAGAGCAGATTCTCCGCCTTTTTGCAAGCCATGCAAAATGAGCCGCTAGGGGGTGTGGAAAAGCTCCCTCCAGCTTGCGGATGGCCCATGGCCTTGCCTTTTCAAGTGAGCAAGGCAAATGGCATCACTGAGGGAAAAGAAGCCGCCTTCAATAAGGCAATCAACTTGCAAGTGGCTATGCTCAGTTTTCTGAGCCTTGGCTGTCCGGAAAGGCCTCCCAAAGCCATTTGCGGGAGAAGAAAACTCAGTGAAGAGCAATGGGCGATTGTGCATCGCCTGATGAGGCTGTCGCATGCTTGGACCGTTCCAGATGAAATCAGGCCTGCTGATCTGGGCCGAGTTGCTGCCAAACAAGAACGTCAAGAGGAAGTGCTTCAAGAGCTTTGCGCTTTCACTACTCCAGTTGTGCAGGGGCTGAAAAAGTACAAACATGTTAGCAAGCGGGTGGACAAGTGCAAGCCTCTTAGCCTTGGTAGTGAAGTTGTTGGTAAACTTTCAAAAGCTGACATATGCGGTGCTCACCCAATCACGGCTTCTCGAATCAAGATGGAAGGCCTTCCCAGTTTTGATCCTGTACCTTTTCTTGATGATTCCTCCAAGGAGCTCTATGAAAATCCCTGGGCTTGTGGTATCAATCCTTGTGATCTGGTTGACCAGCCTCCAAAGGTAAGGGTGCATGCTACTTTGGATGAAAAGGTTTTGCTTTTGAAGAAACTGGAAAAGGCACAACGTTTAGCATTTCGAGGGCGTGATGAAGTGGTGGAAGGCTATGGGAATGGTTTGTTTTGCGTGCCTAAGAACACTGAAGTGGATAGACTGATTTTGGATGGAAGACCCGCCAATATGCTGCAGATTCCTCCCAACAAATTTATATACACTATGGCGTCTGCGACTACACTATGTCAGATTCAACTTAAACCCCATGAGAACCTCATCATGTCCGGCGATGACCTTTCAAACTTCTTTTACACTTTTGCTGTTCAAGAGGGTCGTATTTGCAGAAATTTTTTGGAATGGAAGATACCTACAAACATTGCCAAACAGTTCGAATGTTTCCCGAGTCGGTTGAAAAGCGAACCGTATGTGTATGCTTGCCTATGTACTTTGGCTATGGGGGACTCAGCTGCTTGCGAATACGCTCAGACTTCTCACATAAGTATTGGTCTACATTGTGGGGCTTTTACTCCGAATGAGCTGGTTACTATGCATGGACGTATACCCCGGAGCGATTTCATGTGCGGTATCATCATTGATGATCTCATCTATCTGGAGAAGGTAGCAAAGGAAGCTGTCGCTGGATCCGAATCAAACAGGAGAAGGTCTGCTATGCATGGTATGTATAAAGCAGTTGGTCTTGATGCTCATCCTGGGAAAGGTTTTTCTGACAGTCTGCATGGAAGTTTCTGGGGGGCCGATGTTGATGGCGAGGAAGGTTTGCTTCGAGGAACTGTATCAAGGGCCATTTCTTTATGTTGGGTCACTGCGAAGGTCGCTTCTATGAAAGTCTGCAGTATCAACCTGCTTGAGGTGATTGCTGGAGGATTCGTGTCTCTTTTCAGTTTCCGTCGAAGGTTGATGTCTCTTCTGGACTATGTGTACGTGATTCAAGGTGGTCGTGATGAACGGGATGTCGTATCTCTGCCGGATGTGGTTGTTGATGAACTTTGGTCTTTGGTCATTCTATGTCCTCTTGCAGTTTGTGACTTGCGTGCCCAATACGGTTGTTCCGTTTTTATGACAGATGCTTCGAGCTGGGGTGATGCAGTTGTCAGGGCCGATGTTTCCGAGGAGGTGTCTTGCGAGCTGCTTCGGAATTGTGCTACAAAATCTGCCTGGACAAAACTGCTTACGCCATGGAAAGCTTTACAAAGGGAAAAGGGTGTGCTTCCTATCGAGGAGGAATTGCCTGAGGACGAGATTTCTTATTCTTTTCATCCTGTTTGGGAGGTCGCTGCTCGAGGTCTCAATTACAAATCTTGTTGGAAACGACGTGCCAAAGAAGGTCGCCACATCAATGTTGGGGAGCTGCAAGCCTATGTTAAGGCCGAACATGTTGGGGGTATCGAATCGCCTGACTGCCGCTTCGCCATTGGTACTGATTCGCAGGTTACTCTGGGTGCTATATGCAAAGGTAGGTCTGCATCTCCTGCGTTGAATCGGATCCTTCGACACAGTCTACCCAATGTGCTTGGATACGGTATTTATTCTGGAAGTGGTTACATTAGATCGGCTTACAATCCATCTGATGATCCAACAAGAGGGGTCGAGCTTCGCAGTGCTGACATTGAGTTGCCAGATTGGTGGAAGATGATCGATGAGGGAAACCTGGCTCCTATCAATGCCTTTTTACATGAATGTGGGTTGAGCCCCAGCCAAACAGCCGGGTATCCGAATCTGGGTGAACTCTGTGTGCAACCGGATGCAGCCATTCAAACGACACCGAAGAAATCCATAAACAAGATGCGCAAGAAAGTGAAAGCAAAGCTCAAGATGAAGAAGATTTTGAAAACGCAAAACAACCATGAATCTTTCACTGGATCAAAGAAGTCAGAAAGTAGCATTTTCTCTGATGATGTTTTGGCAGCTTTTTCTTACTTTGGACAGGACCAGTTTATTTTTGGATCAGATTTCTCATGGCCTCCCAAGCAACCTGGGTTTGTTGACCTTTTTTCTGGAAAGAAGGGTTTTGCCCGTTGTGCTGCAAAGCTTGGAGTGCCATGGGTTTTGTGCGTTGACATTTTGGACGGCCCTCAGTGTGACCTGCTGAAAACTGAGTCTCGTAAGCAGGTCGAAGCCATCATTCGTGGTGGTGGTTGTCAACATCTGTCAGCAGCACCGATTTGCTGTTCGTTTAGCAGAGCAATTACTCCATATGTGCGAAGCCGACAGTACCCAAGAGGATTGCCAACAGTCAGCGGAAAGATGCGTGTGAAAATCAAAGAAGGTAACTCTTTTTCCGACTGGCTTGTGAGTTTGATTCAACTGGCTATCACTCAGGGAATTCTCTTCTGGGTGGAAAATCCGGACGGCAGTTTCCTTTGGCTTCAGAAAGGATGGCAATCTTTAGGCGCTGGATGTTTCGAGAATTTCCTGAAGGTTGATTTTTGTGCTTTTGGAACTCCCTGGCGAAAGAGGACCCGTTTCTTTACGAATGGGCGATTGCGTGGCAACAGAAAGTTGTGTGATGGCTCGCACAAGCATATTGTTTTGAGAGGGCGATCGAAATTTCACAAGCAATCTTGGACACGTGTAGCTGAACCATATCCTCGCCGTCTATGTGAGGTTTTAGCAAGGGCTGCATGTGGTGATCTTGGAATTTTGGCCTCTGGCAAAGCTGATGTTTGTTTTTGCGACCATCGACGCATTGGTGAAGCCAAGAACCCTGGACCCCGCCGTCGTAATCCTCATCCTAAGGATGTGAGTGAGCTTGACGGAGTTCAATTGATTAGGCCTGAAACTGTAGCTATGGGAACTCTGCATTTCGAAAAGTTCATGGAGTGGATGAGAGCTAATATGGATGACGAATGTGTTGGCAATCTTTGGCTAGTACCGCAGTTAGCGGGTAAGTGTTTGGCTGGCTACGGTAGGTTTTGGTATTCCACTGGAGGTGCATTGTATGCTTTTCGCCATTTGGTGGTCTTCATGCAAAGATCCTACCCTGCCTTCAAAGGACATTTACAGGAAGCTTGGTCGTTGATTGCTAAATGGGAGGAGCTTGAACCGGTTTGTCATCGAAAGCCTCTGCCTTATGCTATGCTTCAAGCAATGGTTGTCCTGGCAATTCAGTGGAAGTGGCGATTTGTTGCCGCAGTCTTGATCCTAACATTTCATGCATGTGCAAGACCTGGAGAAGTTTTGAAAGCTTGCAGACGGAACCTGGTGCTCCCACAGGATGTCGGCGAAGTTTCGGGATCTATAGCTTTCTTGAAGATTAGCAAGCCTAAGCCAGGAAGACGCGGTTTAGGAAGAGTACAACATGCAAGGATTGTAGGTGATGAGATATGTGCTTTTCTCACTTCGGTATATGGTTCGAGCCCTTCAAATTCTGCTTTGTATCCTGGATCACCCGGAGCTTTTCGTACAAGATGGAGTTGCTTGCTGAAGAATTTAGGGGTGCCGGGTTTTTTCAACTTAACTCCTGGATGTCTACGGGCTGGTGGTACGGTGTTCTTGTACAAAAATGGTACTCCAATCATGGACATTTTATGGTTTCTGCGGCTGAAAAACCTGGAGACTCTTCAGCACTATTTGCAGGAGATTTCAACTGAAGTAACAATGATCGATCTACCTGTTGACTGCAGATTGTTGATCCGTAATCTGGCTCTGCTCTTTCCCCTTTACCTCTCTTTCCATTAGCTGTGAAGCGGGTTTCGCGCTGTGTGCTCGCAGATCTACCGCTGCCGGCCCTCTCCAAGGTGTGGAATGGGCATTGGATTTCGTTGACTGCCTTGGTTGCGTTGCTATCCTCCTCGATTGATAGCTTGGGATGTGCCACCTTCGTTGCCAACTTTCAATGCCTACGAGCTCGTATCGACACATTTTCGTGCGGCAAGCATGGCTGAGAAAAGAGGGTGAGCGCTGAAGGGACTCCATTTCATGTCCTGGCATGAAATTGGTACCTGGGGTGTCAAGTTTGGCCCTCCCGCGGCCGCCCTGGGAATGGGCATTGGATTTCGTTGACTGCCTTGGTTGCATTGCTATCCTCCTCGATTGATAGCTTGGGATGTGCCACCTTCGTTGCCAACTTTCAATGCCTACGAGCTCGTATCGACACACTTTCGTGCGGCAAGCATGGCTGAGAAAAGAGGGTGAGCGCTGAAGGGACTCCATTTCATCATCATTTACTGTAATTCTTGTCATTGCCAGCCCTTGTCAAAAGAATTAAATCCATATTTAATTCTTTGGGCCATGCGCTGCCCGATCTGCTTCTGAAAGGCGTTCACAAAAGAATCAATATTGTTCATGCAGTGATTTTTTCAGGACCAACATGAGAGAATTAAATCTTGATTTAATTCTTTTTGGGTGCCCTGTGATGTCCACATGTTGACGAATTAAATCGCGGTTTAATTTTGAATAATTTTGATTAACTCTTGTATTCACTCTCTTCCTCAAATTCCGAAGCAGGGAAGTTCACACTTTTGGGTCACTTTCTAAATGCCATTCGCATAGGGTATTTTTCTATTCATATCTATATTATCCTTTCCATTCTTAATATTCGGTGTTAAAATAGATTCAACACATGAATGAAGAAATTAATGCATAAATGATTTTGATGAAAATGATAAATCTGTATATATATATATATATACATATATATAAATATCTACACACACATAAATAAATGAATAAATAAATAAATGAATATATATATATATATATATACAGTATATATATATCTACATGTAAATCTATAAATGCATATGTGAACATGCTTGTGCGCATTTTCCTCTTCGTTTTCGAGGCAAACTCTGGGACTTCGAGTGCCTCTTCCAGGGCTCCGTCAGCCGCGCAGACGTCTTCAGCGCTTCGATGCTCGCGGAGGTGCCCGGGACCAAGGAGCCCCCCTCGCTCTCGGTGCGCTGCGAGGCTCGGAAGGGGGGGATCTGAGGATGAAGGTGGATGGATATGGTGTCAATGATGGTGGATGAGGATGAAGAAAGTGACCACCTGCGAAACGTGAGACCTATAGAAATTTGCATATTTTTCCCCAAGTTTTTCACATCCGTTCACCCACTTGGGACCTGTCCTCACGGCCAAGGCCCCCGCCCAGTGGGCTGCCAGCCTTGGCAATGTGCCTCACGAAGTGGTCTTGAGGCGCTCGCCGCGGGCAGTGGACATGCCTGGCTTGGAGCTGCGGTTGCCCTTGCGACCGGCACCGCATCGGGCCCGGCCCCGGACGGCCATGTGCACCCAACAAGTTTGGGGTCTGGAGGCGATGGAGCAGCGTGTGCCGAAACATGCCGAGTTCTGGTTTCGATATCACATCGACTTCTTGGGAATCGATGAGATCTACCTCTATGACTTGGATGGATCTTTCAAAGATCTCAGCATTGTGCAAGAGTTGCTAAGCAGGGGGAAACTTTACTACGAGGATTCCATCGCTTCCATCCCACCTTTGAAGGAGGCGATTTGGCGCTCCCGGAAGAGATTTCGTCTTGTGTTGGCTGCTGACGTGGGGCAACATACGCACGTTCATGTAGCATGTGTGCATTCGTTTGTATGGCCGGCCGCCCTTGAACTTCATTGCTGAAAACATGCGAGCTTGTCATTACAAAGGCTGATTTGTTCACCACAAGGGTCGACATGGCCTAGACACCATGCATTCGTGACACATTGACCCTGAAGGTTTTTGAGCTCGCAGGTTACAAGACATCCACCACACACCTGGCCCAGACAGTGGTGCAACAACATTGCTGGCAGAGGGCCAGGCAGAATGCAGATTGGGTGCCTCAGCTAGTCTTGCACAAGTCTTGAGTGATCTTGTGACTTTCAAGTCCTCAACCGGCAAGTTGCAACAAGGGATGCGACATAGGGGAAGTGGTTGCGTTGGGAACTTCACCATGTTGAGAGTAGAGTGCTCTCATTGTCAATGACTTACGAGTAACGCTGTTGTGAGAGGTGTGGCAAGAGCATGATGATTGAGTGAGGGTGGTCAAAGATTGTCATCATGGTCTTCCAAAGGAACGGGGAATTTCGAAAATGATGATGCCCCAGTGATTGTCAAACCGGCCTTGGGATTCACCATTTCTGGACGCCAATGGGGGCAGGTGAACACAACCACATGCCAGGTCAAGCTACTGCACTGTCTGTCGTGCTCAGGTTATTTCTGTCAGTCACGGCTGGGACATGTTCCTCTTCTCTCCGTTCATGGGGAGGATTTCGGATCTGCTGCAGGACGGGAGGATTTCGGATCTGCTGCAGGACGCAACTGGCCTCGAACTTTAGAAACTGAACGCTAGCGACTCGGAGATCTAGGAGTAGGAGTGAGTGAGAACAAGCACACAGGCCTCAGGGAAAGGAAGGAACACAAGTTGAACACGAACAATCATCAGATTCTCGGGAGGAATGCATAGCGCAGGGAGGCTTTTGAGCCCGTGTCCCTATGTTCACCCTTTGGCAGGGCGCTGCCTGCCAGAGAGTGCCTTCCAAAGCGACACGGATTAAACGGATGATGGCCCCCTGAAGGAGGATATTTCATATTGGGATATGGCACTAACATCAGCAAGTCAAGCTGAGCTCTTTGTTTAATGCCGAAATGTTTGATCCTTTGTCTACATTTGTAGCACTGCCCCCTTTTCGGTTCCCAAAGTTCCCACCTTCAATCTGGCGCTGGGCAACTGGAGAGGACTTGGAGCCAGACGAGGTGACCTACGTGTTGGGCGTCCGCTATGGTTTGAAGGAGGGTGCATCAGAGGCACGTCAGGGTGACGACACAAACTGTTGGCACCCTAGATGGGGGGGTTATCACATTCGCACATGTTGGTACCACATCTATACTGCTTCATTTGCATGAGCATATCTTTTCCAGAGATGCACGGATATTTGTGGCAGTAGAGTTGCCTCCAAATCATAGACAGTACAAAGATATCAAGCAAATTAAGGTCTAGGATCGAAAACGTACGGCAAATCCACTTCTGCATATGTTTTAATCCGGCCACTCGGCCTTTGCAGAACTCTTTGACGTAGCTACGAGGAGGGAGAGATTTTGGGTGTATTCTACTCCATTCTTTCGTTTGAACGTAAGTGCCCACAGATAAAGCCTCAAACTCAGGGATGGTGGCCACGTATGATTGTTCGAAACTTATGCGCAGGCATGAGGTATTGCCCAATATTGACAGATCATCTCGGAAAGACCTTTGATTTTGAGTGAGCATTTGGGGAGCTTCCGGAAAATTCCGGGTGTTTTCGCTTCCGACTGGCAGGCTGCCCCTTCGAATGTGTCTCTCACTCAGCTTGCAACTAGCCTTGCCTCTGTTCATAAATGCCATGGAGCAGAGACAGCTTGGCCCAGGTTCACTCGGTATCCCTACCACAATGACCCTTCCGTTCGTCCAGAGCAATTGCAAAGCACTGAAGAGCAGATTGTGATCGCGAACCCGCGATTGGTGGATTGCGCGGTGCTGGGTGAGGTGGTTGTGAGGCGTGGACTGCGAACAGCTGCAAGCCATGGATATGCATGTCGCGTGTCCATGTCGTCCGCTTTTTGCAAACATGATCGCATACGATTGCTACTCGTACTATGGCCCGAGAGCTGATCTTTTTTTGGATGATTTTTTGAGCACTGCAGGCAGGAGGCGCCCCTTCGCTCAAACCTCTTGGAGTTGAACGAGCCTTGCCCTGGTAGAGACGTGGGAGCTGAATTCAGCGCACCTTCCATGCAGAAACGAAGGTGGGCTTCCCATGGGCTGAGACTCTTATGGGTCTCACTTGATGTCTGGCTGTCACTTGGTGAGTGGCCTTGTTTTGGTTCATCGAAATAAATCAATGACGGATGTGATGCAAAAACTGCACTTCAATACAAGCCTTCGTTGACCTAGATCCCGGCCCATGACGTTGGAGTTTTAGCGGTTTGCCAGTCTTAGCCTTTTTCTTACAGCCAGAGTTGCGAGCCCCAAAGGATTATATATTAATTGGAAACCAACTCAAAAGGACCATATGTGCACATACAAATATATAAGTCAGTATTTAGAGATATTGATAGATAACTGTATTGGAAACCAGCTCATATGAAGCCCCCGCATGATGCGGTTAAAGCAGGAAACTTCAGTGGCATTGCTACAGGTTGGACCCCTGGAAGTGGCGAGCCAACCACTACGTCTCCTTGCTCGGTCGGGCTGTGGTCTTCAGAGTTGAGGACTGCGATCCTGCCATGGGGGGCTGGGCTTTGGGCACGTTCATCAACCATCAGTAAAACCACCTATGAAGCTGTACAGCAGGTCTGTCTCGTACTAGCACATTGCAAAAGGTTTGTAATTCTGAACCTGGCATTAAGAGTGATGGCACAGGTCTGGAGTGGCTGGTGCTGGTTACATTGTTCTGGCCTCCCTGTGGCAAATTACTGTCTGAGAACATGCTGGCTTGGGGTCCTAAACTCTGAGGGATTGGCAGTCAATGAAGGAGCTGCAAAAGGAAGGTAAGAAATGAAGGCAGGAAAGGAACGATACTCAATATTTGAGCAAAGACAAGTATGTTATGGCAGCTGGCCTAGACTTTTGACTTGGCCGCCTCAGAAAATCACAAGCAGGTACTTCGCTCGCCAGGAGTTTACCCCAGAGCTGCGGGAGTTTTCCATCTATGATGAGGCAGCAGTGACCCTGGGTCATGCCCTGGCTAGCTTCACATAAGCTCGGTCTCGCAACAGTCGTTGGAGGGATGGGTTCAACTTGGTGATGGGCGAATGACGATGGCAAGATGGCCTCCGAGAAGTGAAGAAGATGTTTGGTTCGCAGCAGGCCTTCCGTCGTTGAAGATGATCGCTTTGGGCAGTCGCGATTGAGGGTGAAGTCCTGGCGAGGCCGTCGTTCCTGGTGGTGCCAAAGATTGCCAAGGAGATGGCCCGATATGTCCGAGTGGACAGCAGATGACGGTTCTGACTTTGCTGTTGGCTGGGGCTTCGCTGAGCCAAGTGAGCAAGACTTCCGGTAAAAAAAGTTGGGTCAGAACGTTCCGTTCCGTGGGTCATGAGCCATCTCCTGCCTTTCCTGAGTTTGTCATAACAAACCACGTTATCCCGTTATCCCTCATTTAACAGGGGGTCGGCGGATATGGTAGACTAAAGCAGTGGTATGCAGTGTGATGGCACCCTGAGGTGTTCGAGAAGGAAAAGAAGCTTTGCAGCGGGAGGCCCTACTTTGAGTAATGATTGGGTCTGTACGAGATTTGAATTTAAAAGTGAAACAGATTGACCGTCATTTTTCCAAACCAGGTTGCTCCAAGCTCTCTCACCTGCGTTGGGTGGCTGGCTTTATATTGATGGCTCAAAACTCTACCAGCTTTGCAGTTCTTCTGCGTTTCAGATAAGCAAAACTATGATTGACCATAACCTGGTGGAGTTTTTGACCACACTTAACCTCACCAGTCAGACACTGAAGGGGGGTCGTGCTAATTGCCTGTTTCCAGACCGACATTTTATGATTAACAACATGCGTTCATGACGATTAAACCCATCAATCACCAGCTATTGTCCAGCAAAAATTCCGGTGGTTCATGACGGATCCGAAGCTTTGCGACGGTGGCTGTCTCCTGCTGGCAGGTCTAGAGAGCTTCGCCACAGCTATGAAGGAGTAAAGGCTGAGCAAGAGAAGTCAGATGCCGAAGTTGCCCAAGCCAACATCGAGCTTGGACCTTAGGGAGAGCTTGGCACATGGCCGCTGACCAAACTTAATACCCAAGCATCAAAGCTTGGGCATTTGGATGACATCAAACACCTTGGCCGGTTTCTTATACTAACAAACAGGTGGGGCATTTCTGTGCCAAGATTGCAGCCACACCCTGGGTTCTTTTCGTTGAAGTCTGCATGGAACTGTGAGACACCCTGGAGCTGTCCTGAGGATAGATACCATGAGTACCAAGATCGAGGTCGGTGGCTGGGTTGGTCAGCTTCCCAATTGGGTTCAAGCCATGGGCCGGAACAAACGACTTGCATTGAATCAAGCGAAGGTTTGTGAGGATTCAGCACTACCTCGTACGGCGCCATAGGGCGCCCACATTTCGAAGCTAATACTGTGACCGATGAGTCTTTTCTCTTGTTGATAGCAGGAATTGGCGGTGTCCATCGCTTCTGATGAGAATGATCTGAAGGCCGGTGCCATGTCCCTGCCTACAGATTTTGATCTCTCCGCAGTTCTTACAAGCTATGTGACTCATTACCCACAAAATTGCAGACTCCAGAGACCTGGGGCCCAGATCTCTACATGACAATGAGTAGTTCGACCATATCCAGAACTATGCTCCCCCACCCCTGGACGATATCCGTGGACAAGCGTCCCATGTTCGGACCCCGATCCGTAGATGTACCAAATAATTATGTACTCAGAGTAGGGGAAGAGCATGTCACTAGTATGGGCAACTGCTTTCACTGTCTCGATGGTGCATTAGCCTGTTGCAAACTCCAGGGCAACTGAGATGGGGCGGAAGAGAGAGGGGTATCACAGACATTGCACGCACACACACACACATATTCCTGCACATAGGGAGAGAGAGAGAGGGAGAGACAAATATGAAAAAAACACGAACCTATTTGTATACTCACATGCCATCACATAATGTGCAGGGCTTCATCAAAGCGACTGCTATCCGTGGGCAGGAGGCACAGAAGTTGAGAGACAACGAGGCATCCCTCTTCACCAAGGAGGAGCAGGACGGGACGCGGCAACAGCTTGACAAAGTGCAGAAAGGGGCCGAGCAACAATTCACAATGCTGCCACCACCAATAATCATTTGGACACAACCATTTGCCCTTGATTGGGCTATCTTGCATTTTTCGAAATTTCAATCGTTTGGTGGGGGTACAAGTAGTGTATCGTACCCTGTTGCATTTTTGGCCCTGTTGGTGATTGATGACACAAACCTTTGGTAGCTGAGAAGCTTCCTGCTGTAGCAGGGGAAGGGAAGTGAGGGTCTACACCATGGCAGCGATTATTCACAACATTCCCCCCAGAATCCTAGGCTCAACCCTCCCAACCCTTTTGTTTGCTGTCGATTTGTTGTTCCCCTGTCATGCGCAAACTTGCAGGGGCTTTGTCCCAGCTTTCGTTCACCTGGCCTGCCCTTCAAGTGATTGTGCTTTATTTTTCTGGGGGTTTTCTCTAGGAGGTTTACCAAGCTTGCTTCCAACTGATGACGGGATGCGTTGGTCAATCAGTCCCAGCAAGCGAGAGCTGTGATTCCAGGGCCTGGTCTCCACTGTAGATGCCTTGGACCGAGCACTGGCCATCGTTGGTCATGAGCAAAGTTGGGAACTCAGACGACGGAGCACAGGCTGGCTATGGCAGGTGTCAGCAGTCGGATTCCCCCAAGCTTTCGGGCGAGTTGCAGGAAGCCTGGCTGATGACTGTCCAGTGACAAAACTTCCACCTGCTTGGGAAATATCATTCATGGATATCCATGGTGGGGAACCCTGCTCGGATTTCAACGGAGAGCAGGACCTTTGGAGATGGTATTACTTTGGTGAAAGGTGAGGCGCCACCAGCGGCCACCAGGGATCACCAAAGTTTTCAGGGTTTACCATGTCAACAACTCCTCACCTTGAAAAAACCTGAGGAAAGGTCTACAAGAGCCAAGCGCTCCTCCAAATGGAAGGTGCAGCAGCTCCATTGGTGGAAGCCTTGTCCGCAGTGGTGGAGGTCAGGGGCAGCCCGGGCAGCCAGGGTAGGCGGGTTGCCATGCCCCACCTTTTGTCCATGGAGGCATCAGCTGTGGGCACAGCAGACCGCCAGCGCTTGGTGGCACTGGTGCAGAGCAGGGTGCCTCAGGTGAATTTCTCACAGGAGTGGAGGATGGTTGAGGTCAGGTCTGCACTTTCTTCACCATTCAGATTGCAGTGATACAGAATGATTTGGATTTTTGCACTTCGCTAGCTTTGCCAGAGCTTGTTCGGGGTTGTGAAGCCACAGAGCCTGGGAAAAAATTAGTCGATTTCGTACACCGGTCTCACGCGTGAGACGAATGTCCGAGAGTCGATTTCGTACATAGGTGCCATATGGCACGACGTGCGGAAGTTGCCCCTCTTCCCGTCCAGGTTCCCAGAAGGCTGTTTCCACAGAGGCCAGGTCAAAATTGGATTTTTCTCTGGGATGGGTCAATACGTTTCAGGTGGGCATATGTTCTCGTGGCTATGTAATTGCAAGGCGGCCTACTAGGGATGCGGGGATTGGGGCTTTCAAATTTCCCGAAGCATTTCAATTTCATCATCAAAAGACAGAACTTGCGCAATCTTCGGTGGTACAGTTCCATAGACTTTGACTTTTGCATATTTTTCGGTGGATATTGGTGTTTGAACGTCAGGATGCTCAGTCACAAGCAGAGTCACATGGCTGGCAGGATGCCGAAGATGCAGATGTGGATGCGGCGCTCGGGGTCGAGCCCACTGTGGCCTATCAGTCCAAATCCGGCAACTTGGTGGCCGTGCCCCTGCGGTTGGGGGATGGCAGAGGTAGTCCTGAGAGGCATAAAAAGCTTAAGGGATTCGACCGGCAGATTTTTAGTGAGTGTATGATAGTGCATGTGTGTATGTCGATTTCACTCCTTTTGCTGAGGATTCGTATTTGGCTCAAACGCGCTGGAGCACAAATAACTGAGAAGCTTCTCAGAAGCCAACCGGTTTGTATACTTCTTGCCTTTGACACCTCAGTTGACAACTAGGAGCTTCCTTGATCACAGCAACTTCGAGCAGTTGGCAGGTTGCCTCCTTCAAGTGACCAGTTACCATTGACCTGAGAACCTAGAAAGGATGCTAAAAGCCACGTAGAATCTGAGCCAACAGCTGCCATGATCCTTTGCTGATCCGTGCAACCTCAGGTGCCGTGACATGACCGGCCGCATGCAGCAGAAGGGAGGAAAAAACTGACACTTTCTGGGTAACTTGGAGTGTAACTCCCTCCGCAACTGGGTCGTTTCTGGATAACGGAGGTAACGGGTACCGACATGCACAGGGCGAGCAGAACAGCCGGGGACTTGCCTTGGACACGCCAGCGCCGATGACCGCGAAGGTGTTCGTTTTGGTGCTCGTTCGTCTACTCGGTAAGTGGATGTAAGCCAGGGGGTTGGAGTACCAGTGTGATAGATTAAAAGCCCTGATATGCCCTGTAACCAGCCAGTCAACCATCGTCAATCCTTTTACTATCAGATTTTTGGCGCTGATGGCCCACGTGTCACAAACTGGGCGGATCATTCTAAGAAAGGCTGTATATTTGTAAGTCTTTCGACTTTTTTGAAGTTCACGCCGGTGGCTTGTGGCGTTTTAGACACATCGACAAACCGACCTTCTGTTTAGGACAGCTTTGTCACCTCCATCTGAATACCTTCTCAACTTTTGACGCAGATGTTTCGGAAGAG
>VSDK01022820.1:82626-96199 GCA_009767595.1 Symbiodinium kawagutii
TTGTTGTTGCTGTTGTTGCTGCTGCTGCTGCTGTTGGTGTTGTTGTTGTTGTTGCTGTTGGCAGGTGCTGTGGGCAGGTGCTGGTGGCAGGTGCTGTGGGCAGGTGCTGTTGGCAGGTGTTGTCGGCAGCTACTATTCCAAGAGAAGGAAGAAGTTTATTCCAAGGCGAAAAAATAGTTCTATTCCAAGGACAAAGAAGAGTTTTTTTCCACGGAGACAGAAGAATTCTATTCCAACGAAAAAAAGAGTTCTATTCCAAGGTCAAAGAAGAATTTCATTCCAAGGAGACAGAAGAGTTCCATTCCAAGGAGAAAGAAAAGTTCTATTCCAAGAGAAGGAAGAGTTCCATTCCAAGGTCAAAGACGAATTCTATTCCAAGGAGAAAGAAGAGTTCTATTCCAAGAGCAGGAAGAGTTCCATTCCAAGGAGAAAGAAAAGTTCTATTCCAAGAGAAGGAAGAGTTCCATTCCAAGGTCAAAGACGAATTCTATTCCAAGGAGAAAGAAGAGTTCTATTCCAAGAGCAGGAAGAGTTCCATTCCAAGGAGAAAGAAAAGTTCTATTCCAAGAGAAGGAAGAGTTCCATTCCAAGGTCAAAGACGAATTCTATTCCAAGGAGAAAGAAGAGTTCTATTCCAAGAGCAGGAAGAGTTCCATTCCAAGGAGAAAGAAAAGTTCTATTCCAAGAGAAGGAAGAGTTCCATTCCAAGGTCAAAGACGAATTCTATTCCAAGGAGAAAGAAGAGTTCTATTCCAAGAGCAGGAAGAGTTCCATTCCAAGGAGAAAGAAAAGTTCTATTCCAAGAGAAGGAAGAGTTCCATTCCAAGGTCAAAGACGAATTCTATTCCAAGGAGAAAGAAGAGTTCTATTCCAAGAGCAGGAAGAGTTCCATTCCAAGGAGAAAGAAAAGTTCTATTCCAAGAGAAGGAAGAGTTCCATTCCAAGGTCAAAGACGAATTCTATTCCAAGGAGAAAGAAGAGTTCTATTCCAAGAGCAGGAAGAGTTCCATTCCAAGGAGAAAGAAAAGTTCTATTCCAAGAGAAGGAAGAGTTCCATTCCAAGGTCAAAGACGAATTCTATTCCAAGGAGAAAGAAGAGTTCTATTCCAAGAGCAGGAAGAGTTCCATTCCAAGGAGAAAGAAAAGTTCTATTCCAAGAGAAGGAAGAGTTCCATTCCAAGGTCAAAGACGAATTCTATTCCAAGGAGAAAGAAGAGTTCTATTCCAAGAGCAGGAAGAGTTCCATTCCAAGGAGAAAGAAAAGTTCTATTCCAAGAGAAGGAAGAGTTCCATTCCAAGGTCAAAGACGAATTCTATTCCAAGGAGAAAGAAGAGTTCTATTCCAAGAGCAGGAAGAGTTCCATTCCAAGGAGAAAGAAAAGTTCTATTCCAAGAGAAGGAAGAGTTCCATTCCAAGGTCAAAGACGAATTCTATTCCAAGGAGAAAGAAGAGTTCTATTCCAAGAGCAGGAAGAGTTCCATTCCAAGGAGAAAGAAAAGTTCTATTCCAAGAGAAGGAAGAGTTCCATTCCAAGGTCAAAGACGAATTCTATTCCAAGGAGAAAGAAGAGTTCTATTCCAAGAGCAGGAAGAGTTCCATTCCAAGGAGAAAGAAAAGTTCTATTCCAAGAGAAGGAAGAGTTCCATTCCAAGGTCAAAGACGAATTCTATTCCAAGGAGAAAGAAGAGTTCTATTCCAAGAGCAGGAAGAGTTCCATTCCAAGGAGAAAGAAAAGTTCTATTCCAAGAGAAGGAAGAGTTCCATTCCAAGGTCAAAGACGAATTCTATTCCAAGGAGAAAGAAGAGTTCTATTCCAAGAGCAGGAAGAGTTCCATTCCAAGGAGAAAGAAAAGTTCTATTCCAAGAGAAGGAAGAGTTCCATTCCAAGGTCAAAGACGAATTCTATTCCAAGGAGAAAGAAGAGTTCTATTCCAAGAGCAGGAAGAGTTCCATTCCAAGGAGAAAGAAAAGTTCTATTCCAAGAGAAGGAAGAGTTCCATTCCAAGGTCAAAGACGAATTCTATTCCAAGGAGAAAGAAGAGTTCTATTCCAAGAGCAGGAAGAGTTCCATTCCAAGGAGAAAGAAAAGTTCTATTCCAAGAGAAGGAAGAGTTCCATTCCAAGGTCAAAGACGAATTCTATTCCAAGGAGAAAGAAGAGTTCTATTCCAAGAGCAGGAAGAGTTCCATTCCAAGGAGAAAGAAAAGTTCTATTCCAAGAGAAGGAAGAGTTCCATTCCAAGGTCAAAGACGAATTCTATTCCAAGGAGAAAGAAGAGTTCTATTCCAAGAGCAGGAAGAGTTCCATTCCAAGGAGAAAGAAAAGTTCTATTCCAAGAGAAGGAAGAGTTCCATTCCAAGGTCAAAGACGAATTCTATTCCAAGGAGAAAGAAGAGTTCTATTCCAAGAGCAGGAAGAGTTCCATTCCAAGGAGAAAGAAAAGTTCTATTCCAAGAGAAGGAAGAGTTCCATTCCAAGGTCAAAGACGAATTCTATTCCAAGGAGAAAGAAGAGTTCTATTCCAAGAGCAGGAAGAGTTCCATTCCAAGGAGAAAGAAAAGTTCTATTCCAAGAGAAGGAAGAGTTCCATTCCAAGGTCAAAGACGAATTCTATTCCAAGGAGAAAGAAGAGTTCTATTCCAAGAGCAGGAAGAGTTCCATTCCAAGGAGAAAGAAAAGTTCTATTCCAAGAGAAGGAAGAGTTCCATTCCAAGGTCAAAGACGAATTCTATTCCAAGGAGAAAGAAGAGTTCTATTCCAAGAGCAGGAAGAGTTCCATTCCAAGGAGAAAGAAAAGTTCTATTCCAAGAGAAGGAAGAGTTCCATTCCAAGGTCAAAGACGAATTCTATTCCAAGGAGAAAGAAGAGTTCTATTCCAAGAGCAGGAAGAGTTCCATTCCAAGGAGAAAGAAAAGTTCTATTCCAAGAGAAGGAAGAGTTCCATTCCAAGGTCAAAGACGAATTCTATTCCAAGGAGAAAGAAGAGTTCTATTCCAAGAGCAGGAAGAGTTCCATTCCAAGGAGAAAGAAAAGTTCTATTCCAAGAGAAGGAAGAGTTCCATTCCAAGGTCAAAGACGAATTCTATTCCAAGGAGAAAGAAGAGTTCTATTCCAAGAGCAGGAAGAGTTCCATTCCAAGGAGAAAGAAAAGTTCTATTCCAAGAGAAGGAAGAGTTCCATTCCAAGGTCAAAGACGAATTCTATTCCAAGGAGAAAGAAGAGTTCTATTCCAAGAGCAGGAAGAGTTCCATTCCAAGGAGAAAGAAAAGTTCTATTCCAAGAGAAGGAAGAGTTCCATTCCAAGGTCAAAGACGAATTCTATTCCAAGGAGAAAGAAGAGTTCTATTCCAAGAGCAGGAAGAGTTCCATTCCAAGGAGAAAGAAAAGTTCTATTCCAAGAGAAGGAAGAGTTCCATTCCAAGGTCAAAGACGAATTCTATTCCAAGGAGAAAGAAGAGTTCTATTCCAAGAGCAGGAAGAGTTCCATTCCAAGGAGAAAGAAAAGTTCTATTCCAAGAGAAGGAAGAGTTCCATTCCAAGGTCAAAGACGAATTCTATTCCAAGGAGAAAGAAGAGTTCTATTCCAAGAGCAGGAAGAGTTCCATTCCAAGGAGAAAGAAAAGTTCTATTCCAAGAGAAGGAAGAGTTCCATTCCAAGGTCAAAGACGAATTCTATTCCAAGGAGAAAGAAGAGTTCTATTCCAAGAGCAGGAAGAGTTCCATTCCAAGGAGAAAGAAAAGTTCTATTCCAAGAGAAGGAAGAGTTCCATTCCAAGGTCAAAGACGAATTCTATTCCAAGGAGAAAGAAGAGTTCTATTCCAAGAGAAGGAAGAGTTCCATTCCAAGGTCAAAGAAGGGGTCTATTCCAAGGAGACAGAAGAGTTCCATTTCAAGGAGAAAAAAGAGTTCTATTCCAAGAGACGGAAGAGTTCCATTCCAAGGTCCAAGAAGAATTCTATTCCAAGGAGAAAGAAGAGTTCTATTCCAAGAGCAGGAAGAGTTCCATTCCAAGGAGAAAGAAGAATTCTGTTCCAAGAGAAGGAAGACTTCCATTCCAAGGTCAAAGAAGAATTCTATTCCAAGGAGAAAGAAGAGTTCTATTCCAAGAGCAGGAAGAGTTCCATTCCAAGGAGAAAGAAGAATTCTGTTCCAAGAGAAGGAAGACTTCCATTCCAAGGTCAAAGAAGAATTCTATTCCAAGGAGAAAGAAGAGTTCTATTCCAAGAGCAGGAAGAGTTCCATTCCAAGGAGAAAGAAGAATTCTGTTCCAAGAGAAGGAAGACTTCCATTCCAAGGTCAAAGAAGAATTCTATTCCAAGGAGAAAGAAGAGTTCTATTCCAAGAGCAGGAAGAGTTCCATTCCAAGGAGAAAGAAGAGTTCTATTCCAAGAGCAGGAAGAGTTCCATTCCAAGGAGAAAGAAGAGTTCTATTCCAAGAGCAGGAAGAGTTCCATTCCAAGGAGAAAGAAAAGTTCTATTCCAAGAGAAGGAAGAATTCCATTCCAAGGTCAAAGACAAATTCTATTCCAAGGAGAAAGAAGAGTTCTATTGCAAGAGAAGGAAAAGTTCCATTCCAAGGTCAAAGAAGAATTCCATTCCAAGGTCAAAGAAGACTTCTATTCCGAGGAGAAAGAAGAGTTCTATTGCAAGGAGAAAGAAGTGTTCTATTGCAAGGTCGAAGAAGAATTCTATTCCAAGGAGAAAGAAGAGTTCTATTCCAAGGTCAAAGAAGAATTCTTTTCCAAGGAGAAAGAAGAATTCTGTTCCAAGAGAAGCAAGACTTCCATGCCAAGGTCAAAGAAGAATTCTTTTCCAAGGAGAAAGAAGAGTTCTATTCCAAGAGCAGGAAGAGTTCGATTCCAAAGAGAAGGAAAAGTTTTTTTCCAAGGTCAAAGAAGAATTCTTTTCCAAGGAGAAAGAAGAGTTCTATTCCAAGGTCAAAGAAGACTTCTATTCCGAGGAGAAAGAAGAGTTCTATTGCAAGGAGAAAGAAGTGTTCTATTGCAAGGTCGAAGAAGAATTCTATTCCAAGGAGAAAGAAGAGTTCTATTGCAAGGAGAAAGAAGGGTTCCATTCCAAGGAGAAAGAAGAGTTCTATTCCAAAAAGAAATGGAAATCGGAAAATTTCAGGTCAAGATTCAGAAGATGTCTTCAGACTTGAGAGCATGGCATTTGACATTTTCATCGAAATCATTGACAACAATTTTTGATCAAACATTAGAACCTACTTGATTCCCTACCCCAACCTTGTTGTCCATACATGTTCTATCTGGGTCTATGCCGGTGTAATTTTAAATATCAAATTGTGTTTAAGCTTGTTCTTTTTGGTCATCGTTCAAAGGCTCAGCTACCTTATCCTCAGGAATGCTGAAGCCTTAAATGGTCGAAACATTCAACGGTTTGCCCTGAGGCGTCTTCGACTTCTTCGTGGTGCTTGCCGCTCTGGTGGATCTGTGCATCATGCGACCCATGGATTTCATGTCTCAGTCCCAGGCTGCTGCCAACGGCAGCGCAGCCTTCAGTGCCTTCCGTGTGCTGCAGCTTTTCCGCCTGGCGCGGATCTTTCAGCTGCTGCGACTGTCACACGAGTTGTCGTCTTTGGCCTTCAACCTGGCTATGTCGCTGGGTTCTCTTTGCATCTCTTTTTTCGTAAGCTTTTGCAATTCATCATTCTATCATTCTTAAGTTTTGGAGTTGAAGGGCGTGCATTGAAGAGAATCCTCTCGTGCCATATCCTCTTTTTTTTTCTCGCTCATTCAGAGTCATTCACTCTATTTTGCACCCGTTTTGTTGGAGGTCCTTGAAGGCTGTGTTTTGGGTGTTCCTCCTTCTCTTCACGTTGATCTACATCGGAGCTCTCTTCTGTGCCAGTGAACTGGGTCAGAACGCGAAGCTCAAGGCTGGAGAGCTGGGGCGTCCAAAGGACACTGGCAAGAGAATGCTTTGAAGAATGCTTTGAAGAATGATGATGATGATGATGATGATGATGATGATGATGATGATGATGATGATGATGGTGAGGTCCTGGGAACAGCCTTGCAAATTTCCTACTGCTGACCTTGCATTAAGCGGACGTGTTGTGTCAATTGGTTGGTAGTGTGAAGAGTGGATCTGAAATAAATAGCCAAGTAGTCTTTTGCAACTATGCCCCCCAGCTCATTAAAGCCTGCATTCCGGTTCCTCACCGGGGGCCCAGGGTGTCTTCGGCAACATTTGGATCAGCATTTTCTCGCACTTCAAACTGATGACGTTGGAGCAGTGGGTGGACATTTGCAACCTGGCCATGGAGGTGGGGCCGTGGATGGCCGTGGCCTCCCTCCACTCATTTGGGCACGTCAGAAAAGGGGTGCCCGCACGGCGGCCAGAGCGGGTACGGAGACATTTTCGGCTCCCAAAGTTGACCAGGATTTTCTTCCACATTGAGACCTGGTTGATTGGTTGAGTGTAGGATCTGCCAGTCTTGAGCAAACATGTCATCATCACCCTGCAGGTGCATCCAATTTGGGCTGTTTACTTCTTATGCTTTATCATTCTCACGAACTTGACCCTGGTGAACCTGGTGACCGGCCTGATCATCACTGGGGTAGTGGAACATGCGCGGGAAGACAACTGGACTTGGCAGCAGAGACTGGTGGAGGAAACTCCCTTCATGAAGGCCATCGAGGACTTTGTCCAACAGAAACTGCCAGAAGTTTGGAAAGATGCCACCACTTTGACACCAGAGGGCCTCCAGGTGCTCCTGTCGGAACCTCGCTGCAGGTAGTATGAGCTTTCCCCCCCTTGATGTCTTGTTGGAATCTTTCCGGCCAAAGGGAACTTCAAGCTCATGCGATCTTTCATGTATTGAAAATCCAGTGACCTCCAAATCTGTTGCAAGTCATGTCCCAAGGACCTGCAATTCCAGGAGGTTCTATCAATCTACGGCATCTCTATCCAGCTGGAGCCTGCCAAACTCTATGAGATTCTCTCCACCGAGGCCCAAGGCCACCTAGACATTCAGGCCTTGGCGCGGGGGCTCTTGCAGATGAGAGGCTCCTACAAATCTCTGCATCCCGTCTTCGTGCGACATGACCTGAACCTTGCCACGCGGAAGTTCAAGCAGAAGGTGAAGCAGCTGAGCAAAGACATCCCGGAGAAATATGCCCAGGGGGTCAACCAATGTGAGGAACACATCACTGATAAACTGCACCCTGGCAGATTGGTGGCTGTGGATCGTTTTGGGGTTGTGGATGTCTCCTAGATTGTATTCTTCATTCGGAATGCTCTCCTAGGCTCCCCTGGAAATAATAGTCGGCATCCTTTGGGAGAATCTTTCCCCACACTCGCTGCACAGAAAAGAATGCGCAGACAAAGATGCGACCATACAAAGTACTGTTGTACTGTAGTTGATGATGCTTCTAAATTAGTGGTGGCAACAACATCTGATTACTTGGGTGCTTTCAAGAGCAGGCGGGTGCGCACAACCACATGCACATTTTCGGGCCGATGGGAATCCCCAAATTTCGGACGTTCCCCATGAGGCGACTCGCCTAGAGATAGAAATAGACAGGGAGATCGATGGACAGATGCAAGTGCTTGTTTGCAAGCAATGTTTTGACGTAGTACAGTTTCAGTTCTTGCAGAAGTGCTCAACTCAGAATAGTCATGTCATGACTTCTTATAACATACGATGTATCTATACGTTTTTTTAGTGTACATATGTATATATTTCTATTTGTTAAGAGTTTCATTTAGTAAATGCAAATTAGAAACTCTCAACAAATAGAAATGCAACCAGGGAGTTTCATTTATATATATATATATATTTTTTTTTTCCTCCAACTTGAGAAAATCCCTGGGCGAATGGCCCCGCCACCAGGTCGGAGTTCGACGCCAACCTCCGCGCCCTGCTGCGCCACCGGCGCACCTCACGGCGCCGCGTGGCCGTGGCGGACGCGGTGGCGGCGACGGCTGCGCCGAACAGCGAGACGCTGCTGGCGGAGCGGCTGCTGCCCAAACTGCACGCGGCCTGCGATTCCGTGGAGGCACCGGGCAGGGCCTTGGGCAGGGCCTTGGGCAGGGCCTTGGGCAGGGCCTTGGGCGGGGCCTTGGGCGGGGCCTTGGCTTGGGCACGGCATTGGGTGCCTTGGGATTTCTTGGGAGATCATCAGTTTCACGCCAGTTGGAGCTGGAGTGCGTGGTTGGATGGTATGGCAATCGGAAACCGCCTGCATCGGACTCACCCAGAAGTTTCAGCTAGGCTGCATGCTCAGGTCCAGTTTTGGCCCAGCATTGCCATAGGTACAATCATGTTTCAATGATTTGTTTTTGGCTCTGTTTGGGAGCAGTCCAACAATTTGGTTGCAGCTTGGACGGGGGGTTCCAATTGTGAAGCTGCATCAATGTTCGACGGTCGGGATATGTGAGGATCTGAAGCTCATTTGCTTTTCACGATTGCATTTTTCTTCGTTGATTTTGAGCCCCTGCTACGCCCTTGGATTGGATATGTCTGTCCATTGGCCTATGATCGCTAGATTCTCTTTTTCACAGTTGTTGGCACACGCGCGCACACATGTATACGTATACTGTACATATCTGCACGCGCATGCATCTGAACGCTGTGTCCATGAGGTGACTCACCAGGTAAAAGTGATGGTCTTGAAGGGGTAAAAAACATTATGGCTCCCATATACATCCATTTGAATGAATTTTCATCCATTTTCATCAATGTTCATCCATTTTCATCCATTCTCCAAAGCTTTTCCATAGCTTTTCCACAGCTTTTCCACAGGTAAAAGCCCTAGGCCGCTACGCCAAACCACAAAGGTCTCCCATCCCATGGCGGTCCGCTGCCACTGTGGGCTGCAGGCATTGCGAGGCAAGATCGCTGCGGCGTCAGCGGAGCTGCGAGACCTGCAGAGAGAGGAGTGGTGGTGTGAGCATCAGTGATTTCAGATGGAATTTTCTCAAGTTTGGGCTTGATTTGGCTAGTGATTTCTCCAAATTTCGAAGGGGGGTTGGATTTTTTCGTACGAACTTTTATACCAGTTCCATCCGAAAATACTGGCAATCCGTTTGTTTTGATTATTACCAGACCCTGTTGCAATTTTCATAGGGAATTTTGCTGGTGGTTGTAGAGAAACCATCTTCTGTGCTAGTATTCTTCCATGTTCTTCCCATTGCCATGGTCTTCTCAAAAATTGCTTATCTTTTGGATAATAGTCATGATGGTTGCCGTGTTCATTTTTTTGACCATCATGAGGCCCTCCTGCCAGGAAATCGGGTGCTAGGAGGAAGTCTTGGTAAAATTCGTGTGAAGTTTCACTGCGTCTGCCACCTGCCGCTGGCAGTCTCGCACTCAACCCTACTTGGTGAAATTGTGTGACGCCGTTTCTTAACTGCTGAAATTGACGCACTTGGGCGCTTTGCCTCTGTTGCTCATGATATTGGTCGGTTCAGCTTTGAATTCAGTGAAATTTAGTAATATGTCAAGCAGAATGCGCCCATGACGGATGCACTGATAGTCTTCTTACCTCCCAATTCACCCACAATGACACTCGGAGGAGATTCAGAGCCCAGGATCGCATTTCATCCGCATAAATTATGGCACTGTCACTGTCAAATGGCCATTATTCGCAGTACTATTTACCCTCAGGCAATCAGGACCGTTTGTTTCACAAACAGAGCATTTCAATTGCCCTCGTGCTTCTGAGGCTGGGAACTGAACCAGTACAGCTTGAAAATTATTGACTTGATTGAATATCTTGATCCTTATTGATAGTCATTAGCAGTCACTAGCAGCAACAGACAAGTGTGAAGACTCGGTGTATCTCGGTGTCACCAGGAGCATCAGTTGGAGACCTACCTTCGCCAGCCCAGCGACTTCGCTTGTACACGAGGCACTCAGACCTCGCACCGCACCAGTCACCGCCGCTGAAGCCACAGCGTTTCACCCCCTTCCATGGCGGCAGATGACATGGGGCGGTCCAGGGAGTCACCAACGCCACCATGGTTTTCGAACGGGGAAAGAGGAGAATCGGACGACAAAAACCTGTTGACGTGTGACCGACCTTGGACACTGCAGATTTTTGTTGAAACGGATTTTTCCAGATATGAGCAGCAAGAAAAGAGGACATACACGCACGCACGGATACGTTGAAATGATAGATGCATAAAGACAGCACAAATCTAAGCTACTTTCAGGTATTTGGGTGTGGAAGATTTGGAAGGCCGTGGTTCCAACATCCTGAATGTGTTGGGCGTTGGTGTTAGCCAAGATTCGTCGTCATGGAGGCTAGCCAGTTTTTTTTAGAGCAAGGGGCAAGGGGCTCCATGAAGGCTGCTGCTTGCGCAAGAAGCAGATGTTAACGACAGGTTCTCTGCATTTTCCTTGTGCTGGGTTTGGTTTTCCATCAAAGTGGGAAGATGATTTTGTCGAGATATTGACACCTTGGTTGCCAACTGCCCCGCAGAATCTCCAGGGGAAATGCAGAAGCTGCTACGCAATACCAGTTTGCATGGCCTTAGTGCTAGCTTCTAGGTGAAAGTTGTCTGGGCAAAACAAAGATGTTGGTCCCGGAAAAAAGGTGCACGCGGAGAACATGGCTGACGCTGCATGGCTGGATTGTGGGTTTCGTCCGTCGGAAAGCATCTCATGGCTCCTCGTTTGCAGGGACGCACACGCACATAGCGAAGATGGTAAATCCCACCATTTCCCACCATTTCTCACCATTTCTCACCATTTCTCACCATTTCCACCCAATTTCCAGGTGGATCCTGGTGGATCCTGGTGGTACTTTGGCAGGTACTGAACGAGGTGCTGGAAAAGGCCCAGGGCGAGTTGCGGCCTCAGTGCTTTGACGGCGCGCGTTGATCGCGCTCGGAGGACCAGCTGAACCTCAGAGATTGAGCAGTGATCAGAATGAAGAGAGAGAATTCGTGTGATCAAAATCTATCTTTCCATATATATGTATATATATATATATATTCTTAATATGAATTGTATAGAGGATTTTCCGACTTGTTTTCATGAGGGTGTTACACAGATTGACTAGATCATCAAATCCTATCAAAGATTTCCTGACTGGTAGGGAAACAGCATGGAAGCCCGCAACATGCTGCGCTGGTGGACCTCCTGCCTCCTCTTTCAGGTTAGAGAAGTTGCGCCGCGAAGAGCAGGAAAAGCTCCATAGCTTTCAGCTGCTGAAGCAGTCCCTTGAAGACATTGCAAGGGGTTGTGGATGACATGCAAGCGGCAAGAAATGCAACAGATATCCATTGGCTGAGTTATTACCAGGATTCCTGCCCAATGGGGAAAGAATTCTTGCAATCCGTTGTCAAGTGTAAGCTGCTTATCAGCAACCAAGAAGCATAGGATTACACAATATAATAGGATTTCTCGTGGCTCGCTCACAGGGCCCCAACAGATGAAGACGGAAACCTAACCATATCCATGTAGCTGAGAGGGCAGGAATTTGCAGATCATAGATTCTTCATTCGGAACCTTGCAGAGCGCAGGTTTCCACAGCTTTGCATGACAAGAAGAGCGCAGACCGTGTCAAGAAAACAGTCTCGCGAGTCAGACAAACACGAGTCAGAAGCGCAGACGCTCGAGTCATCCAACACAGATGCGCGAGCCAGCCAACAACTTGCTACAACGCATTCCCACGGCAACCTATTGCAGCGCAATGCAAGGCTTTCCGAGGTACTACAAGGGATTGCAAGGTACGACGACAAGGTACAAGGCACGACAAAGTATTACAACGTATCACCTACAAAGTACAGCGTGCCATCAAGAAGGGCTCCTAGCATCGCCCCCAAGGTTCAGCGCCTTCCCCTAGGCCCTGTGTAGATCCCCCAAACCCCGGGGGTCCGCTTCGGGGTGCCTTGAGGTCCTTGGAGGCAAAGATGAAGTACTTGAAGCGCGACATGGCGCGCCGGGGTGAAGTTTCAGAGGTGAGTTCTGTGAAGTTTGGATATGATAGGTAGGTTCAATAAGTTCAATGGATAGGTATGATGAGTTCATGTGAGTTCATAGGATATGAGCAATGGGCATACTTGGAATACTCTGGCCCCAGCATGCTGTGACATCAGCCGATGATACATGTAACATTCACATGGAGCAGCATTGCCTTCAGGAAGGTAACCTGTGCTAACTCCCAAGCTCAACAACGGATGAGAAACCAATGGACAATCATGGTCTCAATGGATAAGCCATTGGATAATCATTCGCTGTCCACACGTCTAAATAGAGGATCGTTCGGTAGTGATGTGCCAAGACGAGCGAAGGCATCAGCGCAGCCTCGACTCCACGGCACGCCAGGCCTCAGCACAGGAACTGCAGACAGATGCCTCCCAGAGAAAGGCGACAGCGGTGCACGCCTCGTGCTTTTGGAAGTCTACAAATGCTGTTTAGCTAGTTGCCTTCGTGACGAAGTTTGACGATGATGCCGGTGATGAAAGAAGAGGGTCGCGTCTAATTCCCGTAGAATTGTAGTAAGCCACATTTTTTCAGACGGCATGTTTCACCTCAAGGTGCCAGACAGCATTGAACTCTCCACCAAGGAGAAGAATTTCGCAGCGTCCAAGAAGAGCATGTCGGAAGCTGCTGGGTGCCCAGGAGCATCAGGAGACATCAGGAGACCACTTAGAAGCCATTTGAGTTGATCTGAGTGTGTCCATGATGGAACTCGAGCCCCAAAATGGTTACTGTATCTTGAGTACGCCATGCACGAAAAACTTATGTCATGTTGTGCCCTACTGCCTCATGATAATGGATGTTGATACTTGACTAGGTGTTTGAGCGCTAAGTGGGATGTGGTCATCCCTTCAGATTGGTGTGCAACAAAGCTGCTTCTGGGTTGAGCACGAAGGTGCCAAGATGTGCCAAGCAAGCTTTAAACAACCATCGGACCATGCCTGCTTTCATGCAGCGCATCCTCGGTACCTACCCATACCGTCTCCAAGTCTGCAATGTTGGGTTGACAGAGGCTGCTGCCGCAGTGCCAACAGCAGTAGCAGCACTTTGAAAGCCAGCTCTCGTTGGACTTTCCGAGGCAGCTGCTCTACAGGACCTCCAGCAAAGCTGCTTGAAAAAGGCGGTTGGTGCCTCAAGCATGAGGGTGCCAGGGTTGGCTGGCGGCGTTGCTGAAGCACAGAGCCGAGCTGAGCCAATGCTGAGCAGTTGTCTGATAGGTCTGGCTCAGTTGGAAAGGCAAGGAGTCTAAGGACTTCAAGTTGGTGAGAAGCATTGTATCCCCAAATGCTCCTGGGGCTAGAAACTTGATGGATGACCGTGGATGACTGGATGCCTTTGCTGCTGCCAAGTCCAAGTTTGAGAAGGACATGCAGGCAAGGGCAGAAGAGGTTCAGGCCTGCGCAGGGAGTGGGAGTTCATGCCGTGTTTTCCTAGGCCCGTAGACCAGAGGTATCCAGAGGTCAGATGAAACCTGGGACCTGCTTGGGATTTCTTGCAGGCCCTGCAGGAAGCCAAAAATGCAATCTCTGCCAAGATGGGAAGCTTGGATTCCCAGAACTTCTCGCAGCAGTGTGAGACGTCCATGGCAGCGGGAGAAATCAGCTTTCCGCAAGCA
>VSDK01022820.1:96212-109929 GCA_009767595.1 Symbiodinium kawagutii
CAGTCCGTTTTGCTGCACATGGGATTTGTACGGCTGGGACCGAGGTGATGTGTCCTTCCTTCAAGTCGGCCGAACACGAGGCAGGCATTGAAAGGGGGAGGGACCAAGAGATGTTCCTTTCAGCACCACTCCGTTAAGAAAAGTAGATGTGTAGATCACAATTTTTCGAAGATTATCAAGGCAGAACTGGTACCTGTAGCCTCAAACTTGTGGTTTATGGACTGACTATAGTTCTTGTCCCATCTTAAGTTGCAGCCGTCTTTGCCACGTCATTTTTCCTTTGATAAATGAAGGTTACCAGCAGGGTTGCTCGTTTAGAAGCACCGGACAGAAGAACTGATGCTGTCACAAACCATCCTTCTCCTTCTTCCCTCCTGCCGTTGGAAAAATGTCGGATGCATCCGCCAGCCGTTGGGTGGATGCTTCTGTTGAAATGACACAGAAGCATCTCGTCATTTGTGGTGTCAGTTCCCTGCCAAACTGACACTGGGGGGGGCCATGCACAGGTCTTCAGATGGTGGGACCCGACCTCCGGTGTCACCATGTCCTGGCTCAAGCTGCCCAAAGGGGCGCTGTTTCATCAATGTGGATATGGCCTTTCGCAGCTTGGTTGAAGGAGCAAGGACTAGTAGTGACCAGCAAGATGAGCGCATGGTGTAAGTATATCAGCCTGCTCATTTCACATATCATCGAAGCAAATGGACGCAGCTTAGAGATCCTGCCTACCCAGGTTTGCTGTAGGGCTGGCACCTTTTTGTGTGATGGTTGAGAACTGCATATTGAGATGGATTCTACCTGTTCGAGAAAATGGCTTGAGAGTCCCCAAGCCGCGTTCGTGAATGTTGTTGCTGCGCTGGCATCAGCCTTCCTTGGTGTGCAACTGGCCCTTCAGAAAAGAGCGATGGTTGATGCGGATCTCCTGTCTGGACGCCGACCTTGATTTGCCAGTGATGGTGTGTCCCAAAAATTGATCATCCCCTAAAATTTATTATCAAAATTGGATCATCTCCGAATTTTACACGAAGGTATTCATAGAAATCATCGGCAGCCTGACATCAGAGAAATGGAAGCAGCTTCCTCCCAGCCCAGGCCAACCTGCTGAGACCGCGGCATCACGTAGGCCTGGGGGGTTTCTCTGCAACAGCCCCAGCTGCTTGTGGATTAGTGTAGGTCATTTCTGAAGATAGACAGGTTGATTTAAAACACATTTACATAAAGCACGTTTTGAACAGTTTTCGCCTACAACTTTTTGGGCCCACTGTGCTGGTACTGCCTATCACAAGCATAAATCAAGCATACATTGCTTGACCGTAACGTCTGCCCACAGGGATCGGGTGGCTGCTGTGCTGAAGCGGGCCGAAGATGCTGGGCGGGCAGCGTCCCACGTACCACGGGGTCCAGGTGGGAAGGGCGTGAGCTGAGTTTGCTGATGGATAGAGCCTCATATCTCGATGTTTGGATCGGTGGGTTCTGAAATCAGCCGACAAATCATGTTTCTGTTGGTCTTTGCTGGTTTCTCGTGCATCTCCAGGCAAGCAGTTTGCGCACGACACCTTGAGCAGTTCTGAAGAGCTGCGGAAGTATTTGGTGGCCACGGACCGGCTGCGTGGTGTGGCTTCGCATTTGGACCAGCGCCATGCGACGCGCAGAGTGTACGAGGAGTACATGTCATCATTGGACCGGCAGCTGTCAGAGGTGGCGAAGACCCGGGCGGTGCTGGCGCAGGCCCAGATCCAAGTGCGACCCCACGTTGCGACAGTTGAGACCAATGACGATGGTGAAAGGTCCGTGAGGTCCGAGAGGTCGAGGTCCGAGGGGAGCTCAGCTCTGGAAGATGCAGGCGCCAGATGCCTTCAACCAGCCAACCTCCCAAGGCCACAAGTCAAGCCAAAGCCGGCACCGGTCAAACCCCAGGTGGTGGAACTGCAGCCGGTGCCGTGTTTTCCACGCAGTGTGGGGGAGGAATGTCCTTGTTGCCTGCAGCGCCTCAAAGCGAATGATCTCATCATGTGCTTCCCATGCCCAGCAGAACATGTCTTCCATTCGAAGTGCCTCATCCAGTGGCTGCGCACAGCAAAAAGTCGAAGTACCTGTCCCATGTGCCGCGCTTGGCCCAGGGCAAAGCAGGTTCCATCGTCTCACCCGAAGCGTTAGGTTTTACGGGCCTTGCCTCGCCGAAAGGGTGGAGGAAGCCGCGCAAAACAGAAGCGCCAAAGTTCAGTGAGAGTAGGTTCATAACCTGCCACATGACATCGAGATGTTGGGTGCAGCACAAGGAGATTTTATTGTTGAGATCCCATCACCGCCTTCGCTAGGTGTCCAGGCTGCTCCCGACTTGGTGCTGCAGCCCAGTTCACCAGGGTTTTTTTCCCATAACTCCGTGATCCGTGCGCAGAGGGGGCAGGCTGCACTGTGGAATTTCCTATCGCATCACAACACATGATTTCCAGCAAGTTGCAAGCAGCAAGAAGAAGAGCAGAAATCTCATAAGTTATCATAAGTTGCGTAAATTGAAGCAACATCGATTTGTCAACAGGCTTCACCCACCTACTAAAGCCCCTCGTCCTATGAGTATAGAAGGTTTGATCTGTTTCAAACCTGGTTTTGCATTATGTGGTGGCCTGCCACCTCCGTTTCCAACCTGGGCCCAGGCGGAACATTCTGCTGCTGCAGCCTCTGCGGCTAGATCGGTGAGGCTGGTGTACCACGGGCCTTGGTCCAGTTGGAGTGGCCTGGGCACTGTTGTGTTTTCGTCTAGATCTCGTAATTTGGATCCCATGCCATTATGATTCCTTCTTCTATGTGTGCCGATAGAAGGATGGTTTGCTTGCTCGTTTGCCTGCTTGGTTGAGGGTCCAAGGATCTTATGCTGAAATTGTGTTCACGGCCCAGGCGCCTGGCTGTCAAGTTAGATTCACCAGCGTGACTTGGTTCATGGAGGGTGCGCAAGGGTGGTCAGAAAGTACGGGAGCTTCAGCCCCCCCAACTTCTGTTGCTTTTCTGTAGTGGTCAGTTTCTCTTTTTTGAATCCCCGCATTCCATTTACTTGGTTTGTATTTGTTTCTCCTGCATGAAAATCGGTGCAAACCACCAAGGGAATGCAGTTGCGAATGGGACATTAGGTCTAGGTGTGTTCAAGTACGTCCTCGCGTCGCCTGACAGGTTAGGTAATGTCAGAATTGAGACACCCAGAGAACACATTTTGGGATCTGGAGGGTCGCTGGAGGGCTTTGAATCGAAAGAAGGCACTTAACTTGTTCTTTGGAGATTTTGATTGTACTATCAAGGATTGCCGGTTTCCAACTGTTTTGCCCAGAGCAGTTATATAGATCAGAGGTGGTTGGAGGTCGAGCAGCTTCTAGGGGAACTTGGTTTCAGAAATATTCCAATGTGGTTCCAATGTTCCACATGGGTCCCAAGATGTCCCAAGATGTCCCAAGATATCCCAAGATGTCCCAAGATATCCCAAGCGCTCCTGGTGCACTGTGCCCCCCCCAGGGGGACTGGCTTCCACCGAGGCTGGTGGAGTTGGCTGGGCGCCTGGACTATGCCGCAGGCGGTCGGTTGGCGCGCTTCGGCACGGGAAGCCCAGGGGGGATGTCAGGTTGTGAAGCGGCTGGACTTTGACATCCGTAGGCTGATCCATGATGATGATCCATGATGATCTTCATAGCATGTCATGGAGTCCATGATCTTCATCGCAGTCTACTTCAGGTTAGAGAGCACTTCCTCTCTTGTGGAAGTGCTTCATTTTGATGCGCACACTTGGGAAAGCATGGAAGTTCTTCAAGATCTCGGAAATCAGCCAGAGTTGGTCACAGAGATCTTCAAAATCCCAACTGCATCACCCACTGCCAAGAAACTGCCCGGCGGCAAGTAGTTGACCCGGCCTGTGACCATGGCCATGTATCCTCCACGGTTGCAGTCCAAATGGCAATGATGGCCTGACTTTTTTCAATCGATCCATTGAATTTTCCTCCTGGATTTGCAACCCTCACCCCCACAACATCCATCTACGAGAAAGCAGGGCTCCAATCCTCTGTTGATTGAGATCCGCTAAGGGATGTGCAGAGACATGTATGTTATAGGTATTTGCTCATGCCTATTTGTTTTCACTTGCTTACTGATTTATGTGCATGTGTTGAAGAACCGCGTGCACATAGATCGATAAGGGCTTATGCGCCTGTGCACAAACATCAAATGGACATGTGCTAAGACATAATGGTTTCCACCGCCTTTTCTCCAGGGGAAAAGCATCAAAATCCGCTAAAACGGATCCCAGACTAACCAGTCAGATGTTTGCGCGCGTACTGAACTCTTGCGACAAGGTGCTGCCGAGGATCCCTTTCGAAAAGTGCGAGGAGGGCCTTGTGGGATTGGCAATGGTACCAGATGAAGTGGTATTTCATGATGCCTTGTGGGTGAATCCTTCACGGAGTTTCATTGTAACCGGAGGGGGGTTCGCCAGGGAGAGCTTCTAGCTTCAACTGGCTTTCTTGTGGAAGTGTAGTTTCTGTCACCGGTCCTGATCCCGTCAAATCTGGATGGTTCTTTGGAACCTGGACTCCTCCAGAACGAGCCATCATTTTTCCCAGAAGGTGGCCAGGTGATGATGTTGAAGATCATTGGTGAAAATGGCTTGTCCAGGTCAGCAACCAATATATGGTCATGTGTGGGTGCCTGAAGCTTTGGAATGGGCATGATGCTTGGTGATGTCAAGGCTTCTGCTGACCTGTCGCGCCCAGTGAAATCCAGGGCTTGCCAGCTGCTGCTTCAGCTGAGTCCGTCTCCTTTTTCACCAGGACTCATTGAAGGCATGATTGCTGCAACCTCAGCTGGGGCCGGGGCATGGAGCTGGCCGCCTCGGGTATATCCGCAAGGCTGCATGATGGCCGTGACATGAAACTGCTGCATTTGTCACCATTTGTCCATTGATTCCCTTGTATCATCATGATGGCAAGGGAGACTGATAGAAGAGCCGTGTTTGTGGACTTTCCATTTCCAGTATTACTCTTATCATGTGGCGCTAGTGGCAATCTCACTGTATACCCTATGCATGCACCCATGCATCCATGCATAGATAGACAGATACATGGATGGATCGCTAGGCGGACAGAAAAATGGACCAAACAGAAGCACGCGCGCACACAGACGCACTGCTGAGTTACAAAGACATTTGCATTCTTAGCTGGCCGTTTTCACACAAAGGTGATATTTAGATATGTTTAAATATGTTTAGATGGCGATCAGGCCACTCTTAGTTGCTGAAGCTGAAGCGGACTACCAGGGCCACTTGCAATCTGAAGCGCGAGCTGAAGCAGACCATCAGGTGTGGGCCACGTGCCATGCCCAGGGTATTACTTATTGGAGTTCAGGTTGGCTTGATGTATGCTGAAATAAATCCAGTGTGGCTGTCCCTAGGTTGCATGCTGCGAATTGGCCATTTTTTTAAGTACTGTAATAGTTGTTTTGGGGGCAGTTGTGTGGACAACCGGATTTGGAAATGGCAGTTCTTCTCCCTCAATTGACGCCTCGCCGACAGCAGTGGAAGGCCAGCTTGGAGCTTCTCTGCCGTGGCATTCTGCTTGAGTCAAGCGCATTAGTTCGGTTGGCACGGCCCGAAGGTCAGTTTATTGCTGGGTTCTAACATGTTGATGAACTACTGACTGCGAAACTGATTCAAGGGGAAATGAGGGGGCCATTTTGGTAGAGATCGCTCGCGGGCAATTTGAATTTTGTCCTCATTGATGTCTTGACCACAAGCGGCGAAGCAATGGGAGAAGATGGCACGTCCGCAACCACGACTTCCTTGCAGCTTGACACGTGTTTTGTTTGTGACTTCCGGTCCGTGGAGTGGAAGCTCATGTGTCGCACCCCCAGCTGCCAGAAGTACCGTGGCAAGCTCTACCTGTGTGAAAAATGTGTGGAACACTGCCCGATGTGCAAGTGCAGCTTGCACCCCACAGATTTGTGCACTGTCCGTGGGCTATTGACCCTGGAGACTTACAGCTCCTTGCAAGGCCAAGAGGAAGGTAAAGGACAAGAGCCAAAAATGCCAAAAGGAAAGGGGAAGGATGGCAAGGGCCACCCGAAGGGCAGTGGCAAAGGTGGGGCCAGGAAGGGTGTCGGAAACGTTTGGAGACAACTAGGTGCGGAGAGGGCTGGCCATGAGAGAACTATTTTGGTGCCTGGATATGCCATTGGGACTGTCATTGGGCAGTCGGGCAGCCAGCTCGAGTCGTTCAAATCATCGTATCCTCAAGTCATCATTTCAATCGTAAAGAAGGAAGTCGAAGACACTTTTGCCGGCCGACGAGCACATCAAATGGAATTATCATTGAAGGGTCCAGCAGAGCAGGTCGATCAACTGGCACGAAGTATTCAGATGCTATATGATCGGGCCGGGCCATCGCACAAACCTCCCACTTTCGAGACTACTTTGATTCGTGCCTTTTCTCCCTTTGCTGCCAAGTTGACACCTGCGGATCTTGAGGCTTTCCACGTTTGTGCCAAGCAGTTTTTGCAGACAGTTGCAGGTGGGAAGGCTAGGCAGTTCTTTGCCTTAGAGAAGGTGCCAGATGCCAAATTGTACACTGGTGCTGAGCAGTCCATGTACACCTGGTGCTCCGATTGCAGGGACTGGACAGCAGTCCGCGAGGAATTCCAAAAATTCCTCCATGCAACTCCATCTGAGAAACTGTCGGACATTAGGCTGTCGGTTCGTTTGGGTAAGCTGTTCTTCTGGGGTCCGAAACTCCGACAGGCAGCTTCGCAGATGCCAGGAGCCATCAGCCAGCTCAGTTTCAAAGACTGCCGACCGCAGTGGGCTGCACGATTGAAGCTTGCCGTTGAGAAGAAGCTTTCCGACATTCTCCGGAAGAGTACCTTTGAGCGGCTACAGGAATTGCAGATTCTGACCTTCTTCCTCAAGACTGAGGAAGATGGTGAAAAGATGGAGGTCACCTTCTATGATCCGGAGAGGGCTTTTGAAAAGGCCTCCGAAATAACACGCATATGGGCGTGCACTTCTCACCGGGAAGTGTTGGAGATTGCTCCCAGTCAAGAAGCTTCAAAGACCCGAGTCGACATGGCCAGACGGAGGTTAGAGCGGCTGCTGCATCCTTTGCACAATGAGTTTGAAGGTTGCTGGTGCGCAATGCAGGTAATCAAGCATTCTGCAGAAGGTCTACTCTCAAGTTCTGAGTTTCGCCCCTTGGATTCAATAGAACCCTTCCAACCCGATGCTTTCTTTGCATTTGCAATATATATATATAGATTTATATATATATATATCCTTTTTTTCTCTGCAAGTAGACCATCTCGCACTTTCTTGGCCGAACGCATGTACTTGAGAGGTTGGTTTCGATGTCGGCATCCAACCACTGTAACGCCTTTCACAACCCCCCTCCCTTCGAGATTGAAGTGACAATGTATGTGTCACAACCTGTGACCAAGGACCTCCATCAATGCCGCTTGAAGAAGCCTTGCGGGTGAGAGAACCATACCAGAAGGCTCCTGGTCCGTTGCATTCTCGGAGTGAATCTGGTTGATTTCTTTATCGCAGGAAAATGCGACGAGAGACTAACTAGTATATTTACTGAAAAAGGTAAGAATAGGATTTTAGAACACTTTTTAGAATATTTTTCTATAGATTGTGAAAGCAATTTTTTAAAGAAAATAGGTCTCAAAAGCAATTTCCTCAAACTGACATACCAAAGCTCTTAGACCACTCATTGAAATTGTTAATGATGTTTGTTTGTTACTTAGCTAATTGATTGATTCGCTTATGACAATGCAGCCGGGCTGATGGTCTTGCGATGTCACATCCACTTGCCGCCGAAACCATGAAGGGGATCTGCAAGGCTGAGAATCGCCCAAGATGCCGACAATGGCTTTGAATTATTCGTTCCTACCAGGCTATGGGTCAAGCAGTTAACCAACCATAATGGGGAATAATAACCAACCATTTTAAAGGGAATGTAATGCTTAATGGTGGGGAACCAGGGGTACAGGGTTTTGACCCAAAGCCACCAGTTGTTGAACATATTCAGTTCCACATTCCTCTGCCAAATATCTTCTATCAAAGTCTTGATTTCAAGACCTAAATGTATGCCCCTGAAAAGCAAATTACCCTAACACTTAACATCATATAGCCAATCTCCGAAATGGCCGACAAGTGGCAAGTTCGTCTTCATACATGATTTGGCCGCCAACATACCAAGATCTGCAAGTCCCCTTTTACAATCTCTTTTTGAATCAATTTCTTTCTTCATTTCATTTCCTTTTTCTGCGCTCATCTCCTCATATTGTTTTTTGGCTTTCCCCTCGCGTGAGACATGTTCGTTGTGCTTCTGCTTGCTTCGCGAGCCTGTTTTATTCTTCTCTCTCTTCAGAATTGAATTCTTCGACATTCCCAAGGGTAAACAATTTAGCAATTTTCTTCGGATGCAATGATTTTTTAGCATTTTTTGATTCTTGTTTGCACCCTTCGCACTCACCAAATTTGAACAGTGTGATCTTCATTTACTACTTAAGGCATAGGGTAATGTTGCTTTCAATCTTTTTGCTTTGGAAGTTAAAATTGGGCTTTCCGCAGCCGATGAATCCAGTCATTTGATACTGTATTTGTCTCCAACTTTCAAGCATGTCTATATACATTATATCATTTATCTTTGACAAGTTACTGGTTCTTCCTTTTTCTGTGATTGTTTTCGTTCTTACATTGCCCGTTTATCACCCACATTCAATTCATTTTACAATCTACTTCTCTTCCGACTCATCGCTATTATTATCCGGATTTTTGTTTGATTTTGTTATTTTCTTTCTTTTTTTGGTGTTCGACTAGTAGCGGAATGAGCATCTTTGTTCTATATGTACGCATGTGTCACTTAGACAATCTATCCGTTGATTATTGTATATCCCTTTCTTTTCATCGTTCTCAACTCCTTCGAAAAGTCTATCTTTGAACGTCCGGGCAAAGGAAAGCCGTCTTTGAGTTCTATATAATTTAACGTCTTCATCGTCAACAAACTGTTTCGAACCATTTCCACTTCTTCATTGTGTGTGTCGGTCCACCCTTCTCAGGTTGTCAGCAGCAAAACCAATGTGAGAAAGTGTGCCGTCTAAAGGGCAGCTTGTCAATTCTGCAAAACATAGGCAACCCGTGTGGCATCGATCAGATCATGTCGCCGTCCTACAACACCTCCCAACAGTGGGACAAGTCAAACCAAGCCAGGAGAGAAGAAGAAGAAGAAGAAGAAGAAGAAGAAGAAGAAGAAGAAGAAGAAGAAGGACGAGTAAGTGCGGGGAAGAGAGCAAGCGCGCATTGGGAGGAGCCAAGGGGTGTGGCTGAATTGATATGCTTTCCTTGATCTCACCGGAGAACTTGCGCAGATGCCATGCCATAAGCCATGCCCGAAAAACCAGAGCAGGCGCGGCAGATGTTTTTGACGGCTGGCCACGACAAAAACAACTGAGTGGACCAAGCAAACATCGCCGTACTCGCATTGACTTCGTCTATATATTTGCGTCTGATCCCTAAGCTGCTCTGCACAAGTGATTGTTCCAAAGCGAGGCTGGCCACGGTCCCTTGTCAAGTCAAAGTCAAAAAGCCTCAAATCTCTGTCGGATTCTTTCTTTGAACAACCTAGACCTAGATTAGTGTTGTCAAGGGCTAAGAGGCCCAAAGAGATGAAGAGCGGACAAGTGAATAAACTTACCTAGATGCATTTTTCCAATTTGGATCAATCTGGAACTTTCGGCTCGGTAGCTTGTAGCATCCTTCTGGTCATTTCGAACAATTCCTTAGCCAGTAGACGTGAGTGATACTGCATGACAGGTACCTTCGGTGGCTTCTGAAGATTCTGCTGGCTTTGCAGGTGCCAAGGTGAACAGTCCGAGTCTTATGCACATGCCTTCAGCATTCATTCCTGTTTTTTGGGTCAAGCAAATTTGGATTTCTTGGTTGTTTCCCAAGGTTTGCAAGCTTTCGTCGTGAGGAGAGCAAGTGAACGGCTCTTTCGTGGGGATGTTTGTCGTTTGGGTAATTGCCCAGACTTCCGCATCTCCATCACCACCAGCACGAAGCTCGACTCCGAGAGGGAGCTGATCCTTGCTTTGAAGACTTTGGACCGAACATGCCGCAGCTTACTGTCTCGTGGGGAGAAGTTGATAGACACTTTTCGCCAGACCTCTTTACCACTTGGCTGGAAGTTGCAATGCATCGCATGCAGGGACGAGTGCATTTGGATGGATCCTGATGACATTGTGGAAGTCAACGTGTCAAAGGTGTGTGAAGTCACATGCTTGAGCACAGAACATTGGCAGTCCGACAGCGAGAACTACGAGATGCGCTTTTCCTCGGAGCAGGCCAACAAGGCCATCCGAGGAAGACATGAGAACGCTTGGGACCCCACGGCACAACTGGTAGCGACAGTGCAGATGCTCAACGACATGCTGTAGATCTTTTCTGACACAGCAGCAGCCCAACAACTTTCGCGAACCAGCGGCCGGAGCCCACCAGTTCCATCACCATCAAAGCGTGCGGAACTAAAAAAGGAGGACTCCGGAGGTGCTGGGAAGTGCATGGTAGGGCTGCGCGCCATGATGCGATGTGAATAGTTCTGACATGTTCTGACAGTGTGTAGCACGCCATGCTGGGCTGAAGGTCAGCTCAAACTGTAAACAGAACGAGATGGTCGTCGCAGACAATTGATTCACTCATTGGTTGAATGCCGATTTGAGTAGCTGGCTTTTTCATTTGTGATTGTTGCGTCTCCAAGACTTCCATGGAGCAACGGAAATACCATTATCAAAACTATTTTCACATGGTCCTGATCTCCTAAGCTCTGACAAGCAGTATTTCAGATTGTGGGTGTATTCAATGCGTATTCTGACACTGTGGGAAAACGCTTCTCATCTCCTGCAGGCCTTCTGCGACAAAGAGATGTCCGTCACTGAAGTGAAAAGCCAGACACTCCAGAGTTTCCAGATGCTGATTTCGCGCCAAAAGAGCAATGATAGGATTTTAGCAAACTCATAAATCAGTACAACTAATGGAGCATAGTCGAATGAAGAGTTGAGTGGTCTGCACCGTCGCAATAAAGCATAAGTAAGCGTCGGTGCCAAAGATGGGTGATGTAAGTTGAAACGTCATCTAGTGATGCCCTTTGAATATGCATTACTATCCACCCCTCGAAGTCCCTGGAAGCCATGGCAGGAGCCATCAAATATGTGCGACACTAGCACTGCTTCCACAAAGCCACAAAACCTTCAGAGCATGCCGAAGCAAACGGGGGAATTCAAGGCCATTGGCACTTGACAGCCCACGAGTATCTCTTTGTAACAGTCTAATCCCTGGGTGCAGCCCGCGTTCTCTGAACACTGACGGCTTGAAGTGAAGTGAATCCCTGGGTGTCTACCAGATTTTTCACCAAATTCCTTTGTTCCCTCTCCCGAGATTGCGTGCCCACTACTGGCCTGGCCAAGAGAGCTCTTTGAAACGGAGCATTGCAAGCCTCCGAATCAAGACATACAAAAATAATCAAACATATACCAGATCTAGCAGAAAGAAATGCTTGGGCTTCAGCCTAGGGACCCTTTCTTTCAAGTGATTTGCGTGCACTCCCGAGGTGCTGATAAGCAGGAAGATGTCGACAAGCTTGGGTGCAAGGGCTCAGTGACACGGGTTGCAATCACCGCAACAACGTGGGACTGAGGATGTTTGCAGTGATGTGTTGATCAAAGAAACAGACAAAGACATAGTAATATATCTATTTACTTGTATGTACATTGGCAAATCCCAGTGAAATTCTTTTTCCCAGACGTTTGGCACACCGGAGAGCTTTGAGGTGTGCTCCGTTTCTTTTCCACTCGGAAGTTCACTCTCTTTGGGTTCCTTTGAATTTGGTCCAAAGCTGGGGATCCAGGTTGCCAACCTGCTTCACCATGGCTCACCACAGCAGCACATGTTCTGAGGACGAAGATCGAACAGAGCCAGGCACGTGTGACTCATTTGACGGAGCTCACCGCAACACTGCGAGAGGAGAGCTATGGGAATAGCAGATGCTGGCAGATTCATGATCGTGAAACCTAACACTGCCTCAATGACACCCTTGTGGATGGGTTTTGGCAGGTTGGCCATGCTCCATGTCTTTCGATTCTACCATTCACCCCGCACGAGTCATACTACGGGAAGATGTTGCTGGGAGTCAGCACCGCACCATCTATTGTTTGGATGATTTCACGTTAGCTCCCCTTTCTTCAATGGCAATTCCTGGCAATTTTACTAATTTCTATTCTGGTCAGGTCCTCGTTCTGGGTGTTTCTTGCAACCTCAAGGGGTCCAACACCATGTCCTGGACAGGAGCTGACCGATTTGGCCCAAACTCAGCTGGAGATGGATGAGGCTGGGCGGGCTACAGCACCAAATGGCGGGGGTTCCACTGCTGTGAGTTGCTTGGAAGACCACAGCTTTCAGGCGTTTCAGGATGTCTCCTTTTGCCCAATCTTTTCCTTGTGGGAAAGGATGCCCGCAAAACTGCCAAGAGATGTTCCAAGACTATGTCGACAAAGGCGTTTAAGTTAGGCCTTGAGAGGGTGAGGCCGATGGCTGGACGTGTGTCAGGTGCGGGGCAAGGAGAAGGCCTTGTTTGACAAAGCTGACCGCAATGCACAGGAGCCCTGAAAACTGGCTCTACTATGCGCTGCTGAAGGAAAGGGAATACCAAGTGGTCAAACTGACGGGGACGAAGCCCATAGTTGTAGATCAGTCAATCTATAGACAGTGAAGCTGGCAGATGAATCCATAGCTATAGATTAATTGATGGATGGATAGGTATGTAGGTAGGGTGGTGGATTTATAAACAGGTGGATGGATGGTTAGAAACATCTCCAAAATCTAGCGCTCCAAGGATGGATCCTCCATAGGCAGATAGGATCAGATAGGATCTGAACGGATCCTATAGAATCAGATAGGATGGGATCGGATAGGTAGAGAGGTAGACAGCATGACAAGTAGATGATCGATGGACAGAAAAGGCAGATAAAAGACCAAGAGATAGGTGTACAGGAGGTTGATGAATTGATGAATCAAAAGCATACTGACAGATTCAAATAGATTGACAAATGCATGGGTTGACAGACGCAGATAGATCCACAGATAGACAGACAGATCGATCATGTTGTTCCCTGTGAGCGCAGATGGGCACTCAGTGCTTCACTATTTCGATGTTGGATAACTTTTGGCCCCAAAGGACTGGCTTGAGGGTGCGATAGGCGTATGTTTGCACATGTGGAAGGGCCCAGCCGCAGGATGGCATCGAGGGTTTGCGCTTGGCCCTGCAGGTGTTGCAGGATTCCGAGGATTGGACATCCATTTTCAGAGCAATGACAAGAAGTCAGCCATGTTATCAGTTGCTTATCCCAAGGTCCCACAGTCAAACATCCCAACTGACCATTTGACAGATTTTTTTCACGGTCCCGAACCCAAACATCCCTTGACCATTTGGACAAGTTTATTTGATACTTGCATTTAGCTTGCGGTTGCAAGTCATATGTTTGGAATGTTGAACCAAAATGTCCACCGGACATTTTGGCTCAAGCCCGCTTGTGTGAGACAGTGTTCCACTGGTATTGAAAAACCAACCCCCTGTACCTCACACTTGCGGTATCATGGCGAGCTACTCTGCTGCCGCTTCCTCTGTGCCTTTCCCTCGTG
>VSDK01022820.1:132220-179903 GCA_009767595.1 Symbiodinium kawagutii
CAATTGGCCTACCACCTGGCCAAAAGACAAGTGAAGACCAAGTACAATGTGGTGTACTTGATGAGCTACATCCCCAGCATCGACAATGTGGCCATCCACAATCTCTTGGTCAAGACCAATTTCTTCTCGAGGGGCTAAAGATGCCTACAATTCCAGGTAATTGCTTCTCACAATTACCGGTTCACAGAGCTCGAGAAGTCCACAATCAAGGTCTTCAAGCTGGACAATCTCGACCTCATGACCTACTTCGAGGCCTTCAATTGGAAGACCGGGTACATCTGGGCTTCACACATGCCTCTGAATGTACAATGGCATGTCAATGAAGGCAAGGAGTGCGAGCACCTGCTCGTGGCCTTCAATCAAGGCCTGGCTGCAATGGGAATCGAGGCATTCCAATACATGGATGACAGGACAATCCTCGCAATCACAAAGTATTGCGCGGACAACGGAATCACAATTGATTCCAATGCCTGGCACCAACAGGAGATGGGACAATTTTTGCTTGGACACCCAGAGCTGCGCAAAACAATTCAAACTGCAAACGAGGACAGTTTGAAGAAAGCACAAGAGCTGGATTCAATGCCAGCAACAATTGCTGAGGCGCCACCAAGCAAGAAGCTGAGACTGGAGATCACAATGAACTCCAGTGGAGGCTACAATGTGGAAACAATGGGAGACGATGAGGAGGCTCGACAAGATGAGCCAATTGAGGGTTCAGATGCCCCCACAATGCCTGTGGATTTGCCATCAAGCTGAATGCTTCAACAATGGCATTCAAGCAGCTCACAACTCACCGACATCAAAGCCCACGTCAACAATCAATACTGCACAACGAGCTGACAATGAGGTGAAGATGTGAAGCTGGCCGACCTTTGTTTTGGTCACAATGACCAATGGACTGTACAGGAGACAAAACACTACATCAACAAGTGAATGTAAATAGTTGAACAATCGTTGAAGACAAAAGGTGATGCCAATGGATGATCGACAATGTTGTTAGTATGCAATTTTAACGGTGTGATCCACAAAGTGATCAAACCGAGGGACGGTGTTAAGATACAATGTTATACAATGTACATGGCAGAGTTGTACAATATCACAGCACGATCACAAAGCCTCAACAATGGCTTTGGCTCAAGGACAAAAAGAACAGAGTCACAAGTGCGTGCAGGGACAATTGGAGTGACAATCAGGGATACAAAGAACATACAAAGTACAGTGAAACTTTACAGGATGGATGGATGGATGGATATTTACACTGTAAATGCTAGTGGCTTTCTGTGAAGTTTCTTGTGGGTGCGTAAGTAGATGAACATAGGTATGTAGGCATGGAGCTATGCAGCATGTTGGATTATGTTCTGTTATGGGTTGTTGTGGTGTGCATGTTGGTACTGAAAGGTGTCACGTGTCAATGTGCAGTCATGACCTCTCCCGACAGGTAGTGCACCCAGGTTTTCATCAGAAACAACTACATGGCAATAGATGTTAAGAACCGCTACTAGCAAAGACCAGCTTGCTAGCTTTGCCGGCGCAACACATCCAAACGTACACTTTATGAGCACCGTCGTGTACACCTCCGGACGTTCAAAAGCTGGTAACATATGGTAACCTTGCCATAAACTGTCTGCGAGTGGCTGGTAGCAAAGAGTTTGTCATGTCATTGAAACGGTTCGTTCCAGCGCCAGGCTCACGCCTTTGAAACATTACCATTACCTTTTCAAATGTCCGTCTCACATTGTGAGCCTCCCAAGCTGGAAGTAAGACAGTCTAAAGAGCACATGCCTACATACCTACCTGCATGCCTACATACCTACGTACCCACACGCCTACATACAAGCATACGTGCATGCACACACACACAACTGAAGCTCACCATCAGAAGCTGTGGCAACTGGTCAAAATGCCCAAAATCTGAAAGGCACAGAGTTGCACAAAGTTGCCTGACCATGGGACATGTGGGGGGTCAATGCTCTCGACCTGAACATCGTGCTGTTTTGTTTCTGCAGAAACATGACCAGCCACCTGCTGTATTTTGTCTGGATGTTCCACCCAGGGCTGTGGCTTTCAGCATGATCCCAAGAGTTCTCAAGGAGTAGTTTTGCATCTCTTCATATCATTTTTCCCATCTTTCTACGCCTGGCAGGTGAGCCAGGTGCAGTGGCTGAAACCCTCGAGCACAAGCCCTCCGTGGATAGCGAGCGGGAGCGCGTGGAGCGTATGGGCCTGGAGCTGCAGACCACCGTTCACGACGATGGTCCCTTAGAGCTGGACTGCAAACGCCAGGGTCGGACCGTTTCATGCTCGAGGCTGCTGGCTGTTTTAGGCGTAGATCAAAGTCAAGACAGCTAGTTTGAACAAGTTTCCACACACATCGCAATTTGAAGATGTGATTCTCTCTGGCCATAGCAAGGGTTAAAAAATGCCATCGTGGATGAACACTGGACCTGGTGAATAGCGACACACCGAGGCTTTGTGGAGGAGCGGCTTTTCGTGGCTGGCGAGGAATTCCCGGGCCTTTGCATGACGCGTTCGCTGGGAGATCTCTGTGTGAAACAGCACGGCATCACAGCGGAGCCGGACATCGTGACATGGAACGTCCGCCATGCAGAGGGCTATGTGCTGGTCGCCAGCGACGGGGTTTGGGACTTCCTGTCATGCGAAGAGGTTAGCGACACTGATCCTTGGCTGTTCAGTGCGGCAATGAACGTTGTTGATGATATGAAATCATGAGTTGGATAACCTCGGAATATTCCAGTTGGAGTGTGAAAAAATATTGAGCCATGGTTGACTTGATATGTGTGCAGCTTGGCTTTCCATCGTGATGCCGTGACCCTCGAGGTCTTGGGATGCTTAGCCAAGGGTGGGACGCTGGAGGAAGCGACAACGAAACTGTTACAAGCGGCGAAGGAGAGATGGGGTGAATATGATGAGTGGTATTGCGACCCTTGGAGCACAGCACATGTTTTAATGTCATTTTTTCATCTGAAGGGTGGCAGCAGCATGCCCCACAGGCAAGGTTGGACGTTCGCAGAACTGCTCGTGGAGTGATTCTTCGGGGTCATTCTTCGGGGTCGCAGATGTGAAGGCCGATCCTTCGAATATCATCAAGCCATACCGTGGGAGATTCAGATCACTGTCCCATAGATGGGTGGCCCAGTTGCCTTTCAAAACCTCATCCACTGGCATGGTATCGCCAACTCAGGGGGAGGTGTTCGGTTTCTCATTTTTGTCCGTTGGTGGTTGAGGGGTAGCTGCAGGGAGCCCCAGCAATCGAGTTAATAGATCCATGTGAGATGACGAGCCGCCTGCTTCCCATGTTTGGGGCAATGGGACTGAGTCTAAAGACAGTTGTGGCAGTCTCCTTCTTGGGCGACCGGTCCCCGCGAAGCCAAGGACGATATCACCCTGATTCTCATCCCCACCCACTTGCAAGGACGCCTGGCAGGACAGGTGAGAAAGGGGAGGAGGGAGCAGGTACACACGCTGGGAATGGGAAACTCAGCTCGTTGTGCAATGAAAACGGCCATCATCCATCTGCTTTGCAGTGTGTATCATAGAATATTAGAACCAGCTGCCCAGTTGATTTAGAAATTCAATTAATGTTGAGATTGTCTTAACCCTTCAGTGCGCCCTGAAGGCTGCAAGATTTCAGACTATGTTTGTTTTTGTTGAGCTGCCCGCAGAGTTGTTTGCTAGATACACGGGGGAATTGAGCTACAAATTGACCTTTGCTTCCGTCAGACACCATTCCCAAGCGCCCAGTGTCTCCATGTATTGGCTGACAGTGTCGTCCTGCCACCAACCCTGTGATCCCCAAGCGAGTTTTCCTCCGGCTGCATGGGAGAGCGCGGCAGTATAGGATGTAGCTGTCATTTGCCATCAATGCAAGGTATTTTCAGAAGTCATGATGGTTGCCGCGCGGTGCCGGGTCTCCTGGATGAGCAATGCCCAGAGGGCGTTCAAGTCACACATCACTATCTATGATGCCATGGGTGGGGTCCTATTTTATTCCCTCTATGGCCGCCCTTGGCCTATGAGACCCCGCTAGTTGCAGTTGGATCGTTTGTTGTGAGAGCTGAACAATGAATGGCTTGGCCCCAGTACCCTGTACCAGCCGAACACGAACCAAACTCCGGACATCTCTGGGCCCAGCCGGTTCGGATCAGATAGGGTTCCCCCGAGTTGAGACAGCCCTTCCTGCCTTGAGCCACCATGAGTCGCTATTATTCTATCGCCCTAGAGAGGGGGAGAGAGATTTGAAGTTCAATTCTTGCCAGATTTTCACCGATCTTCTCAGATATTCGCTCATCATAGCCAGGAGGGGAGCCAGATGCAGCATGGACAATGGAAGAAGGCTGCTGTTCGGCAGGCCCCGCCGAAAGTGATCAGATTTGGGATCACGTGATCATGATTATGGATCACAAGAACAGCCACATCCCACGGATTTTCACATCTGATTTTGCTGATTTCTTGCGGCAAAAATGGTGTTCTTGCCAGGGTTGGAAATGAATTTGCTATGCCATGCTATGCCATTCTATGCCATGCTATGTGTGCTATGGTCTTCAACCTTGGAATCACATCACTGCTGATCCAGGCATCAGGAAAGCCAGTGCCTAAGCTGCAGAGGTGGACGCAGAGTAACGTGGTGAAGCTTAGAATTCCATAGCCCCAGATCCACAAAGGAAGGACTTGCCCCTGACAGCGATTCAAGTGAAGACGGCAGGGAAAACTGAGAGGACGTAGAGGGACAACGGAAAGAAGGCAATCAAATGAAATCAAGAATAAGGCGAGGAAAGAATACAGGAATCCAAAAGAAAGAACAGAAGAACCGAGAAAGGCAAAGGGTAGCAGAAAAGACCCAACCCGTGGGAGTGAAGAAAGGAGGGCGACTCAGCCATTCCCAAATGCTGACATTCTAAAGCCATCTAAAGCCCATGCGCTATCTAAAGGAGTCGCTTCCAACAGGTGCCTGGGGCGCAGAGTGGCTCAACAGGCAGCATTTATCAATTCAAAGAGGATACATAGACGGTCCCTCCACATGATTGGTACCGGAGTTGGTGTCGCCATGCGTCGCCCCGTTCCATTCTGAAGTACTCTAAGTCGTGGTGTTTGTGGGGGCAGGCCCATATATTGAGCAGATGGGTAGATGGGCAGAGAGGTGGACACAGCCTGGCTTTCGAGGCTGTGAATTGATGTGAAGCACAGACCCAGCCACTTGGCGTTTCCGATGAGTCTGGCGTGGCTCCAAAATACCAGGGCATCTTGGCTCATTCGTTACACAGTTTGTCCCGTAAGCTTGTTCGTCGCAGATCGCTCCCAGATGCTTCCCAGCCCTTATGATTTGGGCAGGGCAAACATGGCCGTGCAAACTCCGCACATCCCTGACTTGGCTGAAGCTCAGGAGGTTCTTCATCACGGAAGCTCGGTGATGCCACGGCCTCTTGGGTTTAGATACGCTGCGCTGAGCAAAGGCCGATCCTGAATCCACATGATTGTCACATGGGTATCATATGGAGGTCATATGGTTGTAACGTTGCAGAGATTGCTATTCTTGGGCCTTCAGAATCGGATACCAAATGAGGCGACAAATTTGGCCACACTTAATCAGTCGTCCCGTGAGGAATCATACTTCGGAGCTTCCGATTGATGTACGTCTTGATGTCAGGAACTATCTCTACTGATTTTGTCACAATGAAATTGCTTGGATGGAAAGGCATTTGGTAGCAGAAACAAGGCCTATTTAGGCCCCAAGGTGGTTCACACAAATCCTGATAGCAACCGGATATACCGGTATTAGAGCCCGACAGCAAGATTAATTTCCCTGGGTTCTCCTTGGGTCTCCTACGACGGCAATATGATGTCATACATTTCAGCGTCAGGGGCTTCCCAAGTGGCCATGGATTCAAAGGTTTCAAAGGCCAGTGGATGGCAGTGGTAGTTTCAGCCATTGCTCGATGCAGATTTGATTTTGGCGTTTGATGTGCTTTTGTTTGAAGTCGCTTGAACAATCTTCCGATCTGAAAAGTCCATGACTGAGACCCCATTAGTTCAAGCGCAACCTGTAGTAGTCTTTTTTATCTCTTGGCCCTTGCCAAATCGGCAAGGGTGCACCGGAATGCGGCCTGACTCTGGTGCCATTAGGGCCAGACCTCCACTTCTGCAGAGTCATTTTCAGCACGGTCGCTCTAGACTCATTCGCGTGCCAAAATTACTTGGTCGTGGGCGCCCGAAGTTATACGGTGTTCTTCCAGTCTTTTGTGGGAAGAAGTGCGCATACTCCAGCGCAGAAACACCCAAAATCAGGAGGGCGAAGATTTAGCATTCGAGAGCCCAGATTTTGCTGGTAGCCCAATTTGTAACTTCCAGTCATCCTGATGAGGTGGATTTTCAACAAGAAATGGACGAGAGAGAGAGAGAGAACCATTCATATATATATATATATATGATATACGTGTATGCGTTTCTGTTTCTACTCTTTTTGGTCTTGGGGTATCGTTGGGCCCACAACTAGGTACCAGCCATGGTTTCGTTGGTCAGATATCAGCTGGACAGTGCCATGACATTGGTTGCATGGAGCGTTGCCGATAGGTCAGCGGCGACACCTTGCCGCAACATGAGTAGCACCATGCGTCACCGGTGATGTGACCTTGCCAGGTCACAATCTTGGCCTTCGACTCAGCTGACGGGTCACCAGGGTCACCTTAGCCATGGAGTGACTACTTTAAGGCACTAAGCCAGGGTCACCTTAGCCAGGGTCACCTTAACAAGGTCACCTTAAGCCACTGATTCCGCATGGCTTCGGGGGTTACCTGGAGATGCATTGCTGCACATCATTGACTTCCACCCTTGTGTAGGATTATATGGGGAGGCGAGCAGATACTTGCCTTGGGATGCTGAGACCGGAGAAGAGGAGCAGGCCGTCTCCGAATACCAGTCCAGCTCCCAAGTGCTCAAGGTCGGCCCATTTAGTCTTTCCACGGCTGACAGATCATAGCCTCATAGGCCTTGGCAGTGGTTCTTGGCCCACTGGTTGCGAAGCTGCCAATTCTAGAGGCCATTCATGAATCCGCAGCTAGGTTGAATAAGACTTGAACAAATGATGTCTGGAAGGACTTAACCTGCCTCAGCACCATTTTTTCATATCCACTCACCCCTTTTTGAATATCGGAGTGAGTGGTAGGGCCAACCCATAGTGATGCCCCAGCAAAAAAAAAAAGGAGTTGAATGAGTTGAAGGAGTTCAATGTCAATGCTGTGAGTGTGTCATTGATCATGGGACCTGCGACACGAAGCCGGGCCGCCCCTGGGTCACCAAGGCGTGTCTCCAAAGACAACGCGGTGATGCAGGCGACCAAACAGCATGAAGCCTTCGCCTCAACATTTGTGAGAAAGAATCCTTCCATGTGCAGTTAAGCACCACGTCTATAAGTTGTATAGGAGGGGCAACTACCATCATAGCCATCATGAGCCATGAATCATGAGTATCATGAGCCATCATGAGCCTTAGAACTGATCGCACCTTGCCCAAATGGCCATTTTTGGAGCGGCACTCACGGAGGGAGCTGAGCACAGAATCCCCTGGATGTGGTGTGTGCAGCAACTTCAGCAGGACATGAAGCGTGCAAAATCCACCATCTTCAGCCATGAGTTTCCAAGTCATGCTGCATCTTCATGTGGCTCTAGGTCAAAAAAACACCCTGGTTAGCATCCTATACCTAGTCAATATTGAACCATAGCCACGTGTCATCTGAATGGGCAAAGCCACGAGGTGGATACCTACACTGCCGATGTCACGGCATTGTCGAAGGCGCAGGGCTTAGGGAGCACCCCAACATCAGAAGCATTGGTATGAAACATGCGGCATGCCCTTGTTGGATTTCTTGGGCCGGATGTCCTTGCTTCCCCAACAGAATCCACCGGCTGCCATTGCAACTACTGTGATTCTGCCATAAACGCCAAGCTGTCGTGGCATAGCGCGACTCACCAAGCTGTTTGGCTGGTGCCAGTTGCTGAACGAGTTGAAGTCAGACCACATTTCGGCAAAAGAGGAGCTCGATGCCCTCCAGGACCAGCGAGGGACCCAAAACCTCTGAAAGGCCACGGGCTCAGAGTAGCAATCACACGGTCATTTTGGGAGATCCCCCCACTTGCAAAGGCCCTGTGCTGGAAATATTCGCGAGAAAGCAGCCAATTCATGCCAATTCCAATATTGAGAATGGGGCCACCCAAACAAAAGGCAAGTCCAGTTAAGCAGGTTTTTCTGCAATTTTGGGGCCACCTGAGCGAGGCGGAAGCAGATACAAAGAGTTGTGCAAGTCGTGAGGTTGTTGCGAATCACATAGCTGTGGTGGATGCACATGTGGGATATCTTGGGATACTTCACCACTACCATTATCTACTTTAACTTTACTATTACTGTATCAATTCCTGCCCTTATCTACTTTACTATAATTACTGCCCTTGAATAGCAGTTAGTGTTTCATCTTAACTGGGCACCTCTTCACTACTACCTGACTTGGCCTCCAGCTGAAGCCCTTGGCGGCACAGGAGTATCTGGCAAAGCTGCAGGAGGGGCCACGGGTGACCCGCCAAGAGAGTCAGTATCGCCTTCACTGCTTCACTGGGTGGATCTAGGTGGCTTCCAGCCATTAACCTAGGTTTTTTCATGTTTTTGGGAACGCCTTGATTTACCATATGCCCACTAAAGATTAAACTTTTAGCAAGGGATCCCTAAGCCAAGAAGTTCAAATTTCATTGATCATTTACCATGTTTGGGCCAATTCTTGGTTGGATGGCAGGATTCGCGAGATTGGTCAATTTCAGAGAAGGAACAGCATTGTTGTTTCCTTTCGAAATCATTGGATGCAATCAATTTTTTGTCCTTCTGAAAGGAGCGTGGAAAAAACTGCCACCTGTTGGATGTGTTAAGCAACATTAAGCAACAATTACCGTAGCGTCAGATGGGACGGTTCCTTGCTACAACATCTACAGCACAACATGCGACAGCCAGAAATCATGGCATCGCAGGACCAGTGCGTGGCCAAGCCGGAACCGTACGAGGATCACACTCCGATTGTCGGTTCCAGTGGAAGTTCCATGCTTTTGGCTGAGAATCCATGGAGGTGAAAGCCGTCCCAAAAGCCTTGGGCCTTGTGGGTTCTGAATTTTGTCAGTCTTGGGCGAAGCCTTGGGGAAAGCCTTCGGGAAAGTGTTGGCGAAAGCCTTGGGGAAAGTGGCGGCAGGAGCGCAAGGAAAAGCGACAGCGGGAGATTCAAGGTTTGCGAGAGGCGGCGTGAGAATGGCCCATGGTTTCCAACTGCAAGTGACACGTAGCTGTTGTATGTAGCCAGGTAATGCCAGATAGGTATGGATGCATGACTCTGGCGATGTGTAAAAGCAATCAATGAACACACCATCGTCACTAGATTTTAGCAGCTGAGGCATGGCAGGTTTCGATCTGGCAAAGCGAGCCAACCCCCTGATACGGCCCACCGCAAAACGAAAGCTGCAAATTTGCAGTAGCGATCCTGTTGTTTCTGGGTGGTGCAATTTCAATGTTTGCCAAAGTAACGTGAATTCAACAAAAACAAAAGTGTATATACCTATACACGTATATATACACAGATAGATAGATAGATAGATAGATAGATAGATAGATAGATAGATAGATAGACATTTACACACACACGCACATGTATATATACACTGTACATATGTATGCAGCATATCTCCGCATTTTATGTACAGGGAAAAGAGTGAGGTTAGTCACTAGTTGTGTCATCAGACCCTCCGACACTTCAAGTGAAAGGCCTTGGCTGCCCTGGATGGCAGCATGGCCCCAGCAGTTGAGGCTGGAGCTCGGATTGCAATTTGGACCTAGTGAATTCAATACTCACATCTCACAATTTCTCACTCTCACATTTATTCACTTTTTCTTTGCCCTTCGCAGTTACGCAGTCTTGGACACACTGTGCCTTTAAATTGCCGCCTCAATCTGACCTAGCTCGCTGGCATCAATAGCAAGGAGAATGCATTTGCCCCACAGCGTCCGAATTGAGAGCGCTCAAGGGCCTGAGTTGGATGGATGCTCTTCAGGTCCCTATTGGTGACAAGGATTTCTTGGTAGAATTTGGAACCGCATCTATTTGCATGAGATACACCCAGCCCTGTAGCTTGCCAACCTCCGCAGCATTGTGGTAGAAGTTTGGATGCCGAACGCAACGCACTGCAGCATACTGTTTTTCGTTGCCACTGCACCAATTCTTTCGCTTCCAGTCCTTTCAACACCTGCATTCTAATGCAGCAGGGTTGGCACGGATGTGGCACGGATGTGGCACGTGAATTCCCATCAGCAGTTGCTGGACCGCAGGTCTTTTTGCAACTGAGGGGCAGCACGCGGTCTCAGTAGTGCAATCTGGCGATGTTGGTGTCCGAACATTGACAGGAGAAATGGAAGAAGCGCACGGAAAAGCGGTGTTATCCTGGGTGACAGGGTGCCAGGGAAGAGGTGAATTGTGCTTGTGGGGCCATGACCATGAGTGTGATGGTGACGACCTTGATGACAATGACGATGATGAAAGTGATGATGGTGACATTGACGGTATTATGCCAACGACTCCCTTCATGTTTTGCGACGGCCTTGAAGCTTCCTTTCCCTTCAACGCTCTTTTGGCTGTTTTCGTCGGGTAGTCTCAAAGCACATGGGTCACAAGCTTCAGTGAATTGAATAGGTTGGGCACTGGTAATGTCATCAGGTTCATTAGCAAGCAAGTTCAGATACAATTTTTGAACACAATGCGCACTGCCATCAGCGACTGTCAAGCGTAGTGGCTGTTGAACAAGGGCACAACTGCGGCTCAATGGCATCATGCCATGGCTTACAGGCCGGCGCCTGACAATCCAGGGGCTCATTTTCAGCGTTGGAGATCCCAATGGTAGGTCCTTCCATATGCTCCAGGTCACTTACTTCGGCCCATCCCTTGGCCTTTAGCTACGCAGGCCGAGCATAGGGACGGATCATGGATATAGTTCACTGGGATATTGGGGGCCTTCTCTTGGTTTGGTCAGGGTTGTGGTTCTTTTGTTATCTTGTTGTTTGGTTAGGGTTGTTTGTTGTGGTTGTTGTTGTTGTTGTTGTTGTTGTTGTTGTTGTTGTTGTTGTTGTCGATGAATGTGGGCAGACTGTGTGATAGAGATCATATGCCAACGATGTGCGCAGAGCAAGTTAGAAGATAGTGAACCGGATAAACTTGATGTATCTGGATGTTTTCTTTGAAATGCTTGAGTTGGGCTTAATGTTGACGAGCAAACATGAGCAAAGTCTTGTCGAGGGACATACGATTGAGACTCTCATACAAAGAAGCGTGGCGCTTGTTTCATTTCTTCCTTATATAAGCAATTCAACCCAAGCTGACATGTTGTGGTAGCAGTTTGCCATCTATTGGGGGCAGGTACAGAACCCAATTCAATCTAGATTTTCTAGATGGTCCAAGATCCCGTTGACATTCCAGAGAGATCCCAACGCAGAGCAAAGCAGGAGGCTCGAAGATGATTTCTCCTCTTTAGCGACTCTCCTCTTCAGCAACGGTGTGTGCAGGGTTCCATGTTCGATTTCAACCGATCCTCAGCGGGCAATGATGACTTTCCCTGGGTTAACTCAGGAAATCTTTGGGCAGAACAGGGTGGGCACCGGACGCTGTAGGTGGTGCCTCTTCCAGCGATGGACCAGCCATCCTGTGCGGACAGCCAGGGAGATGCCGAGATTGAAATGGCAAATCATGGAGGCTATGGGATGCAATGGGGGGTTTCTGGGAGTAGGGGTACCTCAAACATGAGTTTTCTAAGAAACCCTTCTATGGCTTCAGCATTTTAAGGGAACGATGTTGGATCATGGTGTTGGGAATTGAACTTTTTGGTGCACATCATGTGGTTCCTCCGGGGGACTTTGTGTTGTTTGGGAGTTCCAAGCTCTTCTAAAACCGTCCCGCTGTGCCCAAAACCAACTGTCCCCTGCCCTGTTCGATGCATACGGTTTACCATTCACCCAACACCTCTATCTGGAAAGTTATCAAAATTCCTAGCACGTTTGAGTTGTTTTGTGCTTGTCTCTCTCTCTCTCTCTATTCCGTAGGATTTCTTACGTCATGGCATTCCTTTGGCCACTTGCAGTTGCTTGCAGTTCGTTCGGTAGTACTGAGGTTGGAGCAGTCCCCTGCACGGTCGAAAGCGCCCTCTGATGGTCCCTCCGAGTTCTCGTGCGCTGCTCAGTGTGAGCGACGAAGAACCCAGTGCTACTGTTTCCGTAGGATGTGAAACCGTGGCAGCATATATCAGTATATAATGTATATAGCAGTATGCCATATGATAGGGATCTTCGATGATCTTGGCATGTGGATTTCCGGCATGTATGCCGTAGCAGTGCGTGTAGGTGTAGGTGTGACTTCTAAGCATGTGCATGGCGACTCTACATGAGGTCCTCGTGAGTGTGTTGACTTTGATTCATTTTCTCGGTGGCCATTTGACAGACTCGAGGGGTTGTTGCCTGTGCCGCAAAAGGGATTTGCGGCTTCATGGTGTGCGGTGTCTACCGTGGTTGTGCCCCGAAAGCTTAAAGTTGGTAGTTCGGAGCCCGGTTGTCCGGGATGCGGTCATGGCAGGGCAGACGTCCTGGCATTGATCCAAGTGAAGAAGAAGATGATTCGTCGTTTTCTGGGAGTGGTTCTAGAGCTCAGACGCCTAGTTATCCTGGGAGTGACAGCAAGAAGGGAGCGAATTTTCCACCACCAACCTATGATGGGAGCCGCGCTGTAGGCGCATTTGAAGACTACAAACTACGTGCTAGACTTTGGATCCATGCTACAAGCTATGACAGTAAATCCAAAGGTCCCAGACTTCTTCAAGCGCTCACTGGTAGTGCCTTTGAGAGTGTCAAGTACCTAGCAGAAGATTCAGACTGGTTGAATGCGAGCGATTCAGCTGAACAACTGGTAGAATTGTTGTCCAAACCTGAGTACTATGGCAAAGAGGAGGTGGAAAGCCTGTATCAGGCAATGAATCGGCTGTTCTACACCTCCCTACGCCAGGAACAGGATGATGTTCCCAGTTTCAGATCTCGTTTCGAAGAGGCAGTGAGGAAGATTAAGAAACACAAAGTTGACCTTCCACCAGAAGCATTAGGATTTTTGTTTCTGAAACAGTCTGGATTGCAGGGAGAAAGTTTAGAACGACTGGTGACGTTGACCAAAGGCGATCTACGTTTTGACTCAGTAGTGGACGCTTTGAGGAAACTCAAGATGAAGCTGTTTGAGACCGACGACTTCAGTAGCAGTAGCAAAAAGAAACATGTCTGGCTTCAGGATCCTATGAATGATGACCATGGTCAATGGAATGATGAGAATGCGCCAATTCTCGAGGAAGATGCTGAGATTGAAATGCTGGAACAGGCACTTCAGGATTTGGAGAACGAATCCACCATGACATCGGAAGTATCGGAAGATGGTGCAAAGGAGATTTTGATGACCATGATCAAACAGAAGTTCACTAGGAATCCAAATATGTCATACAAACAAGTGCAGCAGCAGAAGCGTGAAGTTCGAAATTCACGAGGTTTCCATCAACCGGGTGGAAATTCCCAATCAAGTGGTTCCAGTGGGAACTACACCATGCGAAGGGACTTGCAGCAGTTGAAATCGGTGACACGTTGTAAGTCGTGTAACCAGTTGGGTCATTGGCACAAAGAGTGTCCCAACAAGAAAGGCAGTGTATCTAGTGGCAATCATGCAGCAAATCCCACATCGCAGACAAACCACACGTGGTGGTCATTGGCCGAAGCCGAACATTCCGAGCAGAGCCAAGGGTCGCAGAGTCATGAATAGGAAACATGTCCCATGTTCATGTGGACAGCTATGTCGATTGTGAGTAGGCATAGTAGGAACATGGGATCATTTTCTTTCTCGCAACAGATGAAACAAGCCATTCGAGGAACTCAGCTTAGGTCACCTCAGTTGTTTTTCTCTCAGGATCATGCAGCGCCCCTCGAGTCATCACAAGAGAGCATTTTGCCATCAGCCAAGGATCAACACAGTGCTTCCTTGCCAGTCTACCATGCCAGCATAGGAGAACCACATGCTGTTATCGATACAGGATGTCAGAGATCTGCTATCGGTAGAGAGACTCTTAATCATATTCAATCATGTTTACCATCAGGACTTCAAATCAAGTTCGATCAACAGCAGTTCCGTTTTGCCGGCATCGGTGGTGAAACTGTCACGAAGGAAGTAGCACTTTTGCCTGTGTGCTTTGGCAGAAGACCTGGTATGATCCGAGCAGCAGTCCTAGAAGACACGCCACATGCACCTTTTCTGTTGTCTCTTCCCATTCTTCAAGCCTTAGGTGTCCACCTTAATCTTGAAGATCAACAGTTACGATATGAAGCCATAGGAGAGAACGGACAAGTGTTTTGCAACAAGAAGGGTCAGCTAGGTCTCAGACTTTTTGATTTTACGAACATTCCTCCAGAGCAGACTCCCGGCAGTCATCGTTGGCAAGCCAGGAAAATCATCGGTGAGGAGTGCAAAGTGTTTATGATGATACAACATGACAATCATGAAGATGCTTCTCATGAATCACAGATACATACATGTGCACATGCCATTGAGATTGAGTCGCAGGGAGTGAATCAATCGCAGGGGTCGTGGCAACCATCCCGTGTGGATGAACAACATAATCAGATGCAGACACATGAGCAGCATTCCACTCAAGTGAGCACCGCTGCAAAGACCGATCCAAGTGCATCAGTCCAGCACCATGGAGCCTCGCGGCAGCAAACGTGCGTGCACCAGCATGCCAGAGGAGACACCTCAGGCAGTCTCAGCTTGGCGCCGCGTGGTGTCAAAGTTGAAAGTCCAGGAGCACGCACAGATGGTCATGCGACTGATGATCAACTTATCCATTCCAATGATGATGATACTCAAGATGGTACTGGCAGTGATGGTCAGAGTGGCGGACATCGAGGATGTCGAAACCATGCAGGATATGATGAGTCAGTTGGTCACCGAAAAGAAGCAGATCGAAGTGGGCCGCACCAGATCCACTTCCAGTGCAGCAAGCAGTGCGAGCTTCGAGATGGTATCTCAAGCCAATGTGAAACCACCGAAGCACCATCCCCAATGCTCGTCCCCGAAACCAAGCTCAAGCCGGAGCAATCCAAGTACTCCGATGAAAGAAAGATGCTATTGCGGTCTGAAGACAGTCATTCGTGTCTGTCGGAAGGAGGGACCCAACTTTCAAAGGAGATTTCGCAGATGCTCACAGGACCGTGGACACCAATGCGAATTCTTCCAATGGATGGAAGACGTGAAGGATCACGAATTCGACAAGCTGCACCATTCTGTTTCTTCGGAGACCTCACGCAAGTCACAGAGCACAAGGAAGAAGTCCAGCAAAAGTTGCGTGATCGAATCAAGCTCCAGCGAGAGCGAAGAGTTGGGTTTTCAGAGTCCAAAAGCCCATTCTCCAGCTATGAGCAACAGGAATTCCCACTGCGACCACAAGTGGAACCATCGAGGAAGCAATGCACATCAGCACATGAAGACATGCATGCGTTGCGGTCTCCAAGAGGTACACCGTTACAAGGATGGATCCATCACACAGAAGTGGGTCAATGTGGAAGACATGACGAAGTCCAAGAAGAAGGACGATCGACATCGACATGTGAGTCCGTGAGTATAAAGCCAGGGGTTCGGAAAAGAATCTTGGGTGAACTACAACACAAAATTGACCAGATAGAACATCAAACCGCAGAAGATGATGAGACACCAATCACTCAAGAACACTATGAAGACATCATGCACTTGAGATTAGTAGGAGAGATATTTAGTCCTTCAAGATTCGTTGACCGAGCCAGTGCGAGTGGATTGCAGCCGGGCCAAGCTTTTGATTTACAGTTGGGTCATCAATTCCTTGACGCTTCCACCAGACAGGCATGCATCAAGCACATCCGTGAAAAGAAGTACGGTTTGTTGATAGTGACTCCACCATGTACCATGTACTCATTGCTTCAATTTCTGGGTGTGGGAAAATCCCAAGCGTCATGTCAGTCCGATCCAACTTTTCAGAAGAAGTTCCGCGAAGCCCAAATCTTGCTACACTTCGCTGCACTCGTATGTACAATACAACAGATGCTTGGAGGAGCATTTGTGTTTGAGCAGCCGTGGACAGCCACTTCATGGAAACAACCATGCATTCGCAAGTTGTTGAGTAGAGACAGTAATCTGTTGGTGAAAACTGATCAATGCATGTTCGGTCAAAGAGATGCTAATGGCATGTACATCAGGAAGCGTACAGGATTTCTCACTAATCACTCGGGCATTGCCAAAGCACTTCACCGAATATGTCAAAAGAAACATGAACATCAATCTTGTACGGGAGGAATCTCAGGAGTTTCACGTGCTTCACAGGCTGCTAGATATACCAATTCGATGGTTGATGCAATCCTCAGAGCGTACAGTCGCTCATGCGAGCCTCGAGCACAATCCCAAATCTGGATGAACCAGATTGAGTGGCAGTTAGGCATGGATGACGATAAGAGACAAGATGTTCAGATACAAGTGCCTATACATGTGGTTCCTAGTGCAGATGAAGAGGATGCCATGCAATGTGCTGTGGATCCAACGAACATACAATATCAATATGTAAATGAAGAGATGGAAATCGAAGATGTACCAGAAGCAGAAGCTGAACAACCCAATGAACGTCCTCTTAACGAAGAAGAGAATCAAGCAGTGCAGAACCTTTCTCCATCACAAAGGAAACAGCTGATGCAGGAAATTGATAGAGCCCACCGAGGCATGGGACATCCATATGCTGATAGATTTCTGCGGATCTTGAAGTTGGGTGGAGCATCCAATGCAACACTCGGATTGGCTAAGAATTACAAGTGTTCCCAATGTCATGAAAGTCAAAGACCCAAACCATGGAGACGTGCCGCTCCACCAAGGGAGCTGTCATTCAATGAAGTGGTAGGAGTAGATACTTTCACTGTCAAACACCATGATCAAAGCATTAGATGTTTGAACATTGTATGTTGGGGAACCAGGTTCCAGATGGTAATTCCTTTGGCAGGTAACAGGGCAGCTGATGCACGATCAGCATACCGCCAGTGGATAAAGATGTTTGGACCACCCCGCATAGTGAAGCCTGACTTGGGAAAAGAGTTCTTAGGAGATTTCTTGTACAGATGTTCCACGGATGGAAGTGAAGTAGATCCTGCTAGTTTAGAGAGCCCCACACAGAATAGCATTACAGAAAGAGAAGGAGGATCGTTCAAAACTATGTTCAGTAAGGCTAGTCTGGACTATGGAGAAACCGAATCCATCAACGAAATCTGTGAATTGATTGATGTGGTGGCCATGTGCAAAAACCGACTGAGTCACAGAGGCGGATATTCCGCGATGCATCGTGTGTTTGGATACACGCCGGCAATGCCTGGAGATCTCATCATGCATCGAGATGAAGAGAACAACATGACACATCATGACATGATTAGATTAGGAGATATCACACTACAGAAGCAGGCCAGAATGCGAGAGTGTGCAGGGAAAGCATTCTTTTCTTCAGAATGTGCCGATGCATTGAGACGAGCAATTGCCAGTGGTCCAAGACGCACTGAACACTTCGAAGTGGGTCAGTTAGTTTACTTTTGGTCAGCCGGTCAATTCAACAAAGTTGGCAATCATCACTCAGCTGCGCGAAAGCCCAATCATGCCTTTTGGAACGGTCCATGTAGGGTAGTTGCAACGCAGTATCCTAGCAGCATTTATCTTGCATATCAAGGTAGATTAGTGAAAGCTGCTCCAGAACAGTGCAGGCTAAGCAGTCAAGATGAAGATGCCACATGCAGTGAAGTGTTGCAAAAACTTTGCAACGTTCGTGATTTGCTTCGCAACACTCAGATTAGTGGGGTGAGCGACATTCGTGGTGAAGCTTTTCCTCCAACAGCAGACAATCATCCAACAGGTAGAAAGCGATATGACACGAAGCTTCCACCTTTCAAAGCAAACAAGCATCCAAGGATTGAAGAAGCACCACCACCGGATGACGTGAAGTCCGAATACTCACCGTCACTTGCTGCAAGCGATCCGGACACTGTAGAGATGGAATCGGATCAGGAAGAAGCCTTTCTGATGACACACAACAATGATAGCTCAAATAAATCCACCGGACCAATGGATAAGAGGGGAGCTAATGAAATAAAGCTGAAAGAATTGGATGAACATGATTTAGCACTATTCAAGGCAGCTATCAAGAAAGAGTGGCAGACCAACATTGATAACGGTGCTATTGAAGTTGTGAATCCAAATGAAGCTCATAAGATCAGACAGCATTCTTCACATCGTATTATGCAAAGTCGTTTGCTCCATGTGGCCAAACCAATTGATGACATGTCGCAGATTGATGCAAGCCAAGTTCTCCATCACAGTCCAAGTGGAGTTCCATGCAAAGCAAAATCCCGATGGGTTGCCAGAGGTGACAAAGATCCTGACATCTTTTCGGTTTGCTCTTCTTCGCCAGTCATTCATCGCGACACATTCATGATGGGTTTGCAGGCCATTAGTTCCAAGAGATGGAGAATACATTTTGCTGATTTTAGTCAAGCATTCATGCAAGGAGATACCATCCAAAGATCCGAACCTTTGTACTGCGAACCACCGGAACGGGAAGTGCTCGGATTAGCAGAAGGATGTTTGATTAGAATCTGTAAAACGGTGTACGGTTTAGTGGATGCACCATATAGATGGAACAAACATCTAGACCAAGCCTTGCAGAAGTTAGGATACCGTCCTTCCATTCTTGATCCTTGCTGCTACATGCTTCATTCCGCGACCAACGATGATGCAACCGGTTCACCAGAACTAGAAGGTATTATCATGGTAGCTACGGATGACCTTTTGAATGGAGGTAATCAGAGGCATCAACAACTCATGGAGCAATTGAAAAAGCAATACAAGTTTGGAAAGTGGGAGTATGATAACGGCAGGTTTTGTGGAAAAGATGTTCGACAAGAATCCAATGGATCAATTTTTGTTACTCAACAGTACTACACTGAGATGAAATGCAAAGAAAAGATTTCTATTCCACGTCATGCGAAGAACGATGAGCCTTGCACTACTTCACAGACGAGAGAACTTCGAGAAAAGATAGGAGCCTTGAGCTGGATAGCTAAAGAAACCAGAGTTGATCTTGCAGGCAGTGTGTCGTTGCTGATGCAGGCTTTTCCAAATCCTACCATAGCAGACCTGAAAACATGCAATAAGATTCTGAAAGAAGCTGTCCTGTATAAAGATCTAGGCATTCGCATTCAACCTATTGCATATGATCGCATTTGCATTGTAGTTCCATCAGATGCTGCCTGGGCAAATGCTCAGGATACCGAGGGACAACACAAATCGCAAGCAGGTTACATTGTAATGTCTACAGATCGAAAAATGCTTGAAGGAGCAGAAGCTACTTTTTCCATGATCAGCTGGAAGAGTCATACTTTGAAGCGAAAGACAGTGTCTACTTTGAGTGCAGAAACGCAAAGTGTCGTAGAAAGTGCCTCCGTTGCTTGCTGGTATAGATATCTTCTTGCAGAATTTTTCTACAGTAATTTGGTAAAGCAAGGATATATTGACTGGGAGACTATGTTGGAGCCACTGGAATTTGGTGTAATCACGGATGCCAAATCTGTGTACGATGCATTGACAAGTTCCACGGGAGTTTCAGGCATTAGTGACAAACGGACAGCGATAGATTTAGCCATCATACGTGACTACCTTCGGAAACACAATGGCTGTGTCAGATGGATAGACGGCCGTCTGCAGTTAGCAGACAGTCTAACGAAACATATGCCTGCTGACTTCCTCCGTTCGGTTCTCTCCCGAGGATCCTATCAGTTGCAAGCTGAATACGAGACACTCAATTTACGTCAGAAAGCCAAAGAGGAAAAACAACAGAGAAAACAGCAAGCGAAAGAGAAAATAAATCAAGAGATAGGAGGGAATGTGACTTCTAAGCATGTGCATGGCGACTCTACATGAGGTCCTCGTGAGTGTGTTGACTTTGATTCATTTTCTCGGTGGCCATTTGACAGACTCGAGGGGTTGTTGCCTGTGCCGCAAAAGGGATTTGCGGCTTCATGGTGTGCGGTGTCTACCGTGGTTGTGCCCCGAAAGCTTAAAGTAGGTGTCGGTGTCGGTGTCGGTGTAGGTGTAGGTGTAGGTGTAGGTGTAGGTGTAGGAAGGTGTAGGTGTGTGTGTGTGTGTGCGCGCTCGCATGTTTGCGGACATTCTTGTGCTTATTGTGCTGGGATGGGTTCGAACGGAACCGCGTCGGTAGATGCCCAAATTGCGGTCGAGATGTGCAGTTTCCATTTCCTGCCTTCATTCAGTCACACTTAAAAGTTCAAGTTCAAGTTCAAGAGAGAGAGAGAGGGAGAGAGAGAGGGAGAGAGAGAGAGAGAGAGAGAAAGAGAGAGGGGGAGCTTGCGCGAGGTCGTGACGTTTCGTGTCTCATAGGACATAGGAACCCTAGTAGATGGCTTCCCACTTTATGACTTCCCACTTGACGACCCGCTTGATGACTTCCAGTTGCTTTGCCCTTGTCTGGGGCTCTTGGCTGCAGGTCTTGGCATGATGATGTCGTACCCTCGAACTTGACCAGTGTCACAAGCATCACTAGGCTGCATGAAATTGACATGAATGCCGAATGCCTCAAGCACATGTGATATGGCTACCTTGGAAGGTGGATTCCAGAAGGGGCGTTTCCATCCTCTCTTTCTACTTTGAGAAGTTGGCTCAAGGTGGCCGACGATGACCCAAACCTTCCTTCTGATCAGTGATGTCCAACGGATGGTTTTGCTGGTCAGTGATGTCCAACAGTCGGTTATATCATTCGTATTGGAATAGAATTGGAGTCGGAGTAGAAGAAGTGTTTGACTTTTGGGGCTCTTTAAAATCCAGTTTTCGCTGTGGGTGGCATCCTGTGGGCCTAGGCCTCATCGTCATTGGCTCCATCGGCAGCCAGAGATGGTACCATCACGGTGCAGCGGCCATGCTTTCGCCCGGGCATGGGAGGCGTGGGCTTCGCCTTGGCCTTGGCAGGTCAATCCTCTCATCATGCGCTGCGGCCTGAGCGGCTTCATGTGGCAAGCTTCGATGTGGCTGCGGGGTCTCGGAGACCAATCCTGGTGGCACTGCAAGTTGTATCAACTTCTGACTTTTTGATGCTTCAGGTGAGGCTTTTTGAGGGTGTTTCAACTGATCCAACCAGGTCATGACATCACCCATGTCACGCACCTTTTTCAACACCTGGACTGAGACATCTTGAGACCTGAGGCATGGGGGAGCACCTCAAGGGAAAGCTCCAAGGAATGATCCGACAGCGCTTCGAGAATTACCTCCACATCATTAAGCGGCTGAGCTTAGTGCGACGCTGTCTGTGGAAGCCATGGGAACTGCAACGGTTGGTGGGGCATGGTGGGGCCTTCGCTCAGGACCTTGCAGAACGACATCGGGAAACTCGCAGCCTTGACCTGTGAGCTGTGCCTTGGGTTCCAAGACGTCACCAACACATACCAACACGAGAAAAGACATGTTGTTATCGCGGAAACGCCTGGGAAATCCTCAAAATGTTTGACATCTATGGTCGGTTCAGGGCGAATTTCTAAATTATGATGAACCTATCATGCCCAACCCATGGTTGACTCTGCAAACACGATTGGGTGAGACTCGGCAGATATGGCTTGACACAGCTATCTTTCTGTTTGGCGTTGGTATCCCTGGTACCTCGAACGAACATTGGGCTCCTAAGGCGCATGGCAGATCATCATGCATCGGCAGCTGCAGGCACATTCTCAGAATGTGGCGGTGTTAATGCTGCAGCCGACATAGATGTTCTTGGCATGGGTTTTTGTTTGCCTTATTGTCTTTGTCGTCGTCGTTGTGGTTGTCGTTGTGGTTGTGGTTGTTGTGACTGCGGAGGTCGTGGTTGTGGTTGTGGCAGCTAACCCAGTGTCCAAGGTGGCTCTTCCAGCATTCGAGTTTCCATCTCCTGCAACGAGGCCAAGGGGATCGATGAGCTTGTGCGATCAATTCTGGGGACATGACGGCACGTGGCAGTTCAGGGAAAACGTTGATTATAACCAAAACCCTCCAGGACATTGCCCATTCACCGTAGGTTGCAGCCGATATTTTTGATCGTTGAATCCCCCAACCTTGAGAGATTTGATAGGGATATAGGAAACCGACATTTAAGCCGACTCAAAGGCGATGCTTTTCTTGGCTTAGATGCATGCCGTATTTTCCTAAAGTGCGATCTTCTTGCACCAGAAAATGTGGGAACTGAACGCCCATTGCGCACCAGTCATCGATTTCGAGGAAAACAGTGCTGCAGCCTTGGGGGTACACGATATGACACGACTTGCTGGATAGGATGGAACCTTCGTCGTGTATACCGTCCCTGATGCTGCCGGCGTGCTGGGTTCGCAATGTTACATGGCCTCAGTGAATCTCAGTGAGACATTGGGGCGATGGCAGGGGGGCCAATAGGGAGCTGAGGTGTGAGATTACTGACCATTTAGGTCATCCAAACTTGTGGATTTCATCAAATGATATGAGTTTTCTGCGGCGGTTGGGGATCAAGAGTGGGACCAGTCATCAACTTGCTCCAGCTCCCGCAGCCACTAATCGTTTCCATAGCTGCCGTCCCTTTGCGAAGCAAAGCCGCGGCGGTGTCGCTTCCATGTGGAGGAATGGAGCCGGAGTTCGATCCAGTTGGGGAGGACCTGCATCGGAGACAGAGTTCCGGAAGCAGGCCCTGGTCCCTGGTAGAAAAGGTGAAGATGAAAAACGGCTGAAAATGGATCCAGTCACATCTATAGATACATCCAGTCTATGTATGAAATGGTCTACTGATTTGATCTTATATTTTGGATTATTTTTAAATATTTTGGATTATTTTGGCATCGTTTATGCCGTTGCTTCTCTCCAATTTGCCACTTGTGGCAGATGCTCAGGCAGATGCAGCAAGTGCCCTGCACAAAGAGCTGGTCCGCAAGCATCGCTTGCAAAATGCCAGCAGTTGTCGGGAGATTCTTGGACTTCTGGATGGATTGAAATCAAAGATGGCACCTTCGGCTACAGACAGGGGCCTAAAATAAATTCGAATCCATAAGATCATGGAAAGAAACATGGTGCTTGGGTGTGTTCAGTTGATTTCTTTGGAAGTTTATGGAAGAATTCATCCCACATGGAAGATCATTGATGCGCCCAAGGAAGTCCTTGGAGATTTGGCGCGCCTTAGCGGGTTTCGAGGAACTGCTCGAAGCCATGGATCATCGTTTCCTGGAGCTTTGGGAATCTGAGAACGCCGCGGAGGTTGACACTGCTGCGAGGCCGGCAACGGGAGAATCTCAAGACATTGGGGGCCACTTTGGGCTTGTCACGTGGTGACAGCGTAAGCTCATGTAAGCTCTTGCCAACATAGATTGGCAGGTGCTTTTCATGTGTTGAGTTAATATATGCTATTATTGCCCCAGAGTGCCTGGCTTCGCCAGCTCCCTCCAACTATTTTGCAAGCACGGCTCTTAATTTCTGGAATCTGCCCAACTGTCCAGGGGTTCATGCACGCATGAGTCTTCTTTGCGCCGTGGCTGTGCTTCACTCCCCAAGATACCAGAAACAGGCTTGGTGGATCTTGGTGGTTTAAACGTGTTCTATTTCCCCTCATATTTGGACTGGTTGACCAATGTCTGTGGGGGCACCACCAGGATCCACCAGCATCCACCAGCATCCACCAGCATCCACCAGCCAGAAGCAGTGGTGGTGACCCTGCAGGAGCGACGACAACAACGAGCACCGCTTTCTCCTGGAGTCGCTGCAGCAACGGCTGCTGGACCAGCGGAGCTTGGCGGAACAGCTGCGGGAAGAGTTGTCTGCGGCCACGCGGGAGGAAGAACGGGCGCAGGAGCCATCGGCCACAGGGCTCGGGCGTTGAGCTGCAGTTTCTTTCCAGATTCCTTTGACATCCTTGGATTCTATGGATTTTCCTATGATTTCTCATGATCCCTTCCATCTCCTTTCCCTTTTCTTTCCCCTTTGAGGGACGATCCTGGCTCTGAATATTTATGAATATTGACGACGAATATTTATGAGTATTAATATTTGTGTATATTTTTATGAATATTTACTGTCAAAGGATGCCAGGAATGAGCATCACAGCTGTAGAACGGATGATGTGCACGATAAAGTTTGCCTTCTCCGAAGTTGTTGTTCACCCAGTGAGGGCTGCATGGGGCCCTTCATGTTGAACTGCAGCTTTCTCGGGGTGGGCGTCGCCGTGCAGGGGAAGACCATTGTTCTTGAGTGGCCCACAGTGCATTTCCGGGACGCTGGCATTTCATGTCATTTCCCTCAATGCTACCGTGAGAGTTTTCTGTGTCAGAAGCACCGCACGCGGGTGCATATGCGAGTTCACCAAGTGTCCATGTGGGATTATAATGATGACACAGATAATGTAAAACATGAACAAGATACAACAACATAATTGAATGATCTGAATACTGTTAAAGATGATGGTCATGAGATGTCATGATCATGACGGCAATGGGAACAAACAATGATGATGTCGACGTTGAGGACTAAAATATCGACCCCTGCAGGTTTGAAATTGCGGTGAAGTCGGGTCCGCCAGGAAGTTGAAGTGAGACTCCTTGCGGATGCGAAAGCCTTTGAGGTCGAAATGCGTGAGTTGAAACTCCGCTTGGCAGATGAAGAGATGAAGCTCACTTTGGGGTGAGGAAAAACGACCCATGCTGTGCTGGTGGGTCAGTTGGCTGCCCTCATAGGATGATCATGGATTCACTTGAGCGGGGTGGACTCTGAACAGCTGCCCACTCCAACACCTTGAGGCCTTAAAATTTGTCCATGGCAGCTAGGTTATCGTGGATGATACTTCCCAAAACCTTCGGTTCAGAGTAGCACCTTGATGGAGGGTCGCGCCCCGATAGAGGTGTTGGGAACACGCATGGGCCCTACTTGGTGTTTTCCAAGCTGAGAACTTGTGGGGTACTGGCACCAGATGGGTCGGCGTGCGACAACTCGGGTGCTTCGAACGATTGGAACATGACAGGTTTCCGAAGCATTCGAAAGGGAAGCCTCAATTTTCTGGTGTCTTTAAACGGTTTTGAGAGAACTAGGTGGATAGATCAGTGGAGAGTTAGAAAAACGTGTCTGACAGATTGATTCATTGAGAGTAACAACAGAGGGAGCGCTAGCAATTAGACATATATGCGGGCATTTCCTTGCAGGTGCTGCAATAAGATTGAAATAAGATGAACACAATCGAGTCATAAGTAATTTGAAAATGATTGAAATTGATCTATATGGATTCCATATATCGATTCCATATGGATTCCAAATTGATTCCATATGGCAGTGGGTCCAAACTCTGTACCCCTGGTTCCCCCATCATTAACCAGCTTGTTTTCCCTATAGTTTTGTTGGTAAATCCTCCATTAGTTGGTTGCTTAACCATTGTTTTTCCTATTATTGTTGGTGATTATATATCCCCTATTAGTTGGTTGATTAACTGCTTGACCCATAGCCATATTGATCCCTTTCCTCTCACCATGGCGCCACCATGGCAGCTCCCAGGTTCGACCCCCGCCTCCAGCGAGGGTTCGCCTCCCTCCACCGCAGCGGTGGCGGCACCAGAGCTGACAGCCCCTTGGCGGCAGACGGGCGCTGGCGCACGCCTTTTCGAACTTTTTGCTCTAGATCTTTCAGCTTTTTTCTTACTTCACTTTAGAGAGATTAGTATGGCGAGTCCAGGTGACAGGCTTTTCTTGTTGGGTATCGGCCCATGACCCCTACGATGAGCACAATCGATCTGCCACGAAGCAGTGCCTTATGGTTGGTGCTGCCACGTAGCGCAGTGCCATGCAGGAACCAGTTGGTTGAAGGCGTTGGTAGGGAAACGAACTATGCCCAACCAGGAACTGAACCTCCTGTGTCATCTCGATCATGTCACTGCTTTACGCGCAGCGACCCATTAAAGAGCATTTATTGGAAACAATTGGGCGCAATTTCGGGTAATTTTCTGTTCTACTGAATGGTGTTTCCAGGTTTTCCAAAGCTCATGCTTATGAGTTTTGAGCACAATGATATCAATGATGTGCAATGTGTCTTTGAGGCGCTGCCCACTGGGGATGACAGTGACGAGTCCACAGATTTGCTGAGCAAGTGGGTGCACAAGGCGTTGATGGGCTCACCCGGGCGACCTTCTCGGGGATTCGGCACCTCCAAAACTAGAAAAAATGGCCACAACACTTATGGTTGTGACAGGGTCAAGAGACCGCATTCCGTCCAGGAATCCCGGCTCAAAAAAACATGCCATCAGAAACGGGTGGCAAAATGGCCAATCTCTGTACTATTGACGGTCCATTGCTATGAATCTTTTCAAATAAATGTTGATTAATTAATAGATTCATGAATCAATAGTCCCCTGCCCCATTTCAGCATTATTCTCGCCGCTGCTTTGCCATCATGGCTTAGGGCTATGGATTTACCGATCCGCTGACCTGAGCCCGCCAGGTCTGTGAATTTGGCATGGGCGGACGTCGGGAGTGTCAGCTGGGGTTGGTGGATGGATGCTGGTTTCAGGCCAGAATTGAGGCTGCTTGTTGATCGGTTTTTCCTAGAAACCCTGCTTGAAAGCCGTGGTTTTACCTAACGATGGATGGTTAATGATGGTCAATGATGGTTCTAAGTCTTCTAAGTCTCAGATGCTGGTTGCTGGTCCCACCGTTAGAAAGATTTGGTCAGTCATTGGCCAGTCATTGGCCCCGAGGTTGTCACAGCCTCACCGCCCTGTTCCACTTTGGATATACCATCTGGAAGCAGTTGCTCGGACTGAGCCTCCCTGGGCATCACCCCTTGGGCTGGCGAAGCTCTTGGAGTTCAGTGAGCCGTTTGTCATTCCCAAAAGCTGGAGACCGTTCATAGGTTCTGTTTGATGCTTTTTGGTTGAACAACAGTGACTGACTTATCGTCAGTTCATCATTCGTGTGCTGTCTTGTTCCCCAACCCCGGCGGTACACGACAACATTGCCCGTGAAGAAACTACAGCCAATCGAAATGAATGGCTCAACTTGGATGGTTCACATCTTGCCACACATGCACGCACTCGCCAGACACTTTTTGTGGGTTTCTTCGGTTTGAGCTTGACACATGTGCACTGTTCGCTCCAGGCTCATGCACGGCGCTCAAAGCGCATGGGGTCCGGCCCTTATCGAGATCCGCAGGAGATCAACTCTGCAAGGTCAGATTGGACATGTATTTTTGAGCGAGGAATTATTGACATAGACAATCCATTACATTATAATCCTGTATCTATATCTATTTTTTTATATGTATGTATATATACACATATATGTATAGATTACATACATCCGTCATTATTCCATATTATTGGGAGAGCCCCCAACCGAAATGCACCATCCAGACCGCTTGCCAGTCAACTCGGCGCAGGGATGGAGTCCGTGGAGGATATATCTCCAGGCCACATTGCAGAGGACAGCTTCCGACTTGACTCTGCTTGCTTCCAGGCTATGGCCAAGTGGCTAGCTCTGAAGCTACATGGGGTGATCGAACAAACAGCAGGTCGCAGCCGGTAGTTTGGAGGAGCTGCTGTTTGTTTCACCGGTTCAGGAGGAGGAAAAGCAGATCCAGGAGGCGCTGAGCGGAAAAGCCTTGGTGCATCACGGCAAGTGGCACAGAGCATCAAACACACACACAGTGCACAGGTTGGTGCGTCAGGTGAGTCAGATTGAGTCAGTCAGATTGGGTGAGTCAGATTGAGTCATGCTGTTTGGATGTCCCTTGTTACTCCGACGGTTTTTGATTGCAGCACCAGATGCTTGTGCCACAAGAACTGCTCGATGGGTTCCACCCCGCCGTTGAACACATGTCCACCATTCGCAGGTGCCCAAAGAGGACGCGTCCGTGCCTCAAATTGGAAGTTTGTGATGCGAATTGGGGGGTTTGAACTTCTGAGATGCCACATTTGCTCAGGGTTGGCGCCCGGTAGAATATAACTATAAATGTACTCATATGTATGGTTCAAACTTCCTCCTCTAAGAGTTGTTAAGCAGCTATTTTGGGGAGAAAAATGTAGGAACACATGGGACTACAAAATAGGAAAAAAGAAACAAAAAGGTGGCCGACCGAGGCATCGAAGGCAAAACAGACATCAGTTGGAAAATGAAAGGGTAGGGGCCAACTATAGTTACAGAAACATATGAACACAGAAGGAACGTCATTGACTTTAAGCATCCAAAAGGGTGAAGAACCAAGGACTGTCATTGAATCTTCATTGAGAAGGGCAAAAGCCAAGGGCGTTCAATAATTAGCTATTGATAGTTGGGGTCATTTACATTTTTGAACAGAAGGTCCGCTATTTGATTTTGGCGGCAGAACTAGCACAGCGGTGCATACTTGTGTTTTCTCCACAGGGCGTTGTTACCATGTTGGAATATATATTTTCCTATCTTGGTTTTGACATCCTATATAGTTTTTTTCCTTTTTAAAATCGCATTGTATCTTTCCCAAAAAAGATCTTCAAAAATAATTGATAAAAATACCGTCGTGACATACCCTGCGTATATGTGTACTGTGCGTGTTTTTTGATTTGAATGAAATGATTACATAAAATTTAGCAGTGCGTATGTATAAATATAATATGCATATACACACATATATCTATATATTTGTATATATATAAGGATACTCAGAGTGCAGCTGCACGTATACAGCGAACCCTGCACAGTCTATACAGAAATAGTGCAGGATGGGTGCCGTTCTAAAGCTTTCAGGCCTCTCCCTTGTTGTCAGATGCCAAAGAAACCCAATGGAAATTGAGAGTGTGAGGTGTGAGGTATTCCCAAAAGTGTGGTATTTGTGTGTGTTTGCCGATATCCTGGTACAATTCTTTATAGTTTTCATAGCGGTGCGGGGGCGAGCAGCCGTTCATGTCATGGCCTTTGAGCTTTCTTGGCGACACAGAATTTGGTTTGACATTTCTTACATTTTCTGCTTGCCGAAGCTCCGGCCCGAAAGAAGAGCCAGCGGGTGAAAAGGGCCTCGCTAGCGCTTCAAAGATGGAAGGCACAAAGGGGTTGGGAATGGGTAAGTTTCTTCAGTTTGATGCTAGTTGGTCATCACTCGTCAGCAATGACAAAGGGGGCGGGCTTGCAACTGCCTTTTTGTGGATGACCTACATCAACCAGGGTCACCACCGGTATTTTTGATTACTTGGACAGCTGAACTTTTTAGCTCCGGCATTGGCATGGACATCCCAGCAGCGAAGAGCAGATGCCATGGTCCGTGCCCGCGTCAGGTGCATCCGTCAAAGTTGCCGGTGCGGCGGCGACTTGGCGTTGAGGGACCCGGGTGGACGGCAACAGCCCCGGCACCGGCACCGCCACTGGGTTGGAGGTGACACGGGCCACCAACCTGGTGTTGCGATATGACCACCTGATTTCAGTTGTGGTTTCTGCATGCCAACCGTTGGCCAAAAAACCTTAATCATTTGCGCATGAATCCCTCAGAAAAGCTCCGCCAAGGAGTCAAAGACTCTCTTGACCAAGCTTCACGAACTTCGGAGCAGCAAGACTCACACCATCACTGAGAGCATCAAGAAGAAGGTCCTGCGCCGGTTGGGTCCTGATGCATTTGCAGGAAGGAAGCCTGAGAGCTTTTTTCCCAATCTCTAAAGTTGGACGCCCCGGCAAGAAAATCTGGAAGGAGTAAGGAATGAGATGACTGGAGATGCAGTGCAGCGATTTTCATGGGAGAAACGATCTGGAGTCAATCAATTTTTTCCGCCTCGACCGTCCAACACCCCCCCACCCCCAAATATCATTGCGATAACTTCATATTAGCTGGTGGATTTTTTTGGTGCTCAGAGCCATACAATTTATGGACGCAGCCGATTCTGCCAGTTTATGGCACACTATGAGCCACTGCTCAGATTTCAGAGTTTGAGCCAGGTGGAGAGCCAATTGGCCGCCCCTTCCAGCCCGTGCTTGTCGACGGCCACGCACGATTCCGGTGTGAACTCTCGTGAGTCCACACAAAACAGCGCCTTAGCTGGAAAATTCAGATGGAACTAAAAGCCAATGGCATCACATGACTAATGGTCCAGAGAATTTTTTGGTAGCTCAGATTCACCTGTTAGGGTAAACATGTTAAGTCATCTTAAACCATTGAATCTGAATTCAGCTGCTGAGTAAGCTTCTGAGGGCGCTAGGCTGCTGAGTTGGGCGCCCTTCTTTTGAGGTCTGACCCCACGTGAGGGAACTCCGACTGAAACATCACCATCAGCAACCTGGCCCAAGTTGTGCACGAAGCGGCCAGTCAGGGCCAGTCCATCCGAGCAACTGGGGAACTTTTCCATGGTGAATGATGCTTCATAGTTAGTAGTCGTTAGTAAGGGTCAATAGTGGGGTTAATAGTGGTTGATGATGGCTAATGGTGCTTAAGAATGGCAAACAATGCTTTCCCAGATTGCCTTGGCTTTCAAAACGATCTTAGCGGAAATGCCTTTCCAATCAAGCGCTGGAGATTCGCAATGTGTGTCAAGAAAGCCCACGGAACATTTTGGAAAATTACTTTCTGGAGGACGCGGTTCTTGAAGATGATGTGGCCATTTATCAATAATAATCTAAAGTCTAAAGTTAGTCTAAACTAGTCATTATTTTGATTCTTCTGATCATTTATGCTCATTAAGTTAGTCTAAACTAGTCATTACTTTGATTCTTCTGATCATTTATGCTCATTAAGTTAGTCTAAACTACTCACTACTTTGATTCTTCTGATCATTTGTGCTCATTAAGTTAGTCTAAACTAATCATTACTTTGATTCTTCTGATCATTTAGGCTCATTAAGTTAGTCTAAACTAGTCATTACTTCGATTCTTCTGATCATTTGTGCTCATTAAGTTAGTCTAAACTAGTCATTACTTTGATTCTTCTGATCATTTAGGCTCATTAAGTCAGTCTAAACTAATCATTACTTGGATTCTTCTGATCATTTATGCTCATTAAGTTGGTCTAAACTAATCATTACTTGGATTCTTCTGATCATTTGTGCTCATTAAGTTAGTCTAAACTAATCATTACTTTGATTCTTCTGATCATTTATGCTCATTAAGTTAGTCTAAACTAATCATTACTTTGATTCTTCTGATCATTTATGCTCATTAAGTTAGTCTAAAGTAATCATTACTTTGATTCTTCTGATCATTTTTGCTCATTAAGTTAGTTTAAACTAATCATTACTTTGATTCTTCTGATCATTTCTGCTCATCAAGTTAGTCCAAACTAATCATTACTTTGATTCTTCTGATCATTTAGGCTCATTAAGTCAGTCTAAACTAATCATTACTTGGATTCTTCTGATCATTTATGCTCATTAAGTTGGTCTAAACTAATCATTACTTGGATTCTTCTGATCATTTGTGCTCATTAAGTTGGTCTAAACTAATCATTACTTGGATTCTTCTGATCATTTGTGCTCATTAAGTTAGTCTAAACTAATCATTACTTTGATTCTTCTGATCATTTATGCTCATTAAGTTCGTCTAAAGTAATCATTACTTTGATTCTTCTGATCATTTTTGCTCATTAAGTTAGTTTAAACTAATCATTACTTTGATTCTTCTGATCATTTCTGCTCATCAAGTTAGTCCAAACTAATCATTACTTTGATTCTTCTGATCATTTAGGCTCATTCAGTCAGTCTAAACTAATCATTACTTTGATTCTTCTGAACAAAAAACTTATTTGTTTCATGTTGTGTCAGCTGTAGGAGGCCACAACAGCGGCCACACCACAGACATGGCGTACGGACAAGGAGATCAGTGGCATGACATCGCACAAGGACCCGGTGGAACATCTCCAGCCTCCGATAGTTCAACCAAGCAGCGAAGTCAGGGTGAGATCAGCAATCGGCTTGGAGGTAAGATCTTGCTGCAGCAATTGGCAAGCAAGAATATGTAGCTCCAAAGAACCCATGCAACCCTTTTGCCATGAAGGCCTGATAATCCAGAAATGAAAACATGATAACAAAGAACCCACCTTTGCAGATTCTTTGGTTTGGAATTTTCATAGGGCAACGTGTCTTTCTGATGCATCTAGAAGATATGGGTACGGCCCGGTTGGATTCAGACTCTGGTGGGGCATGACGACAATACCACCTTTTGGTGTTTTCGTAGGCGGCTAGGAAGACAGGAATGTTCTTTGAGCCGAGGCACAATTGTTTTCATATATGCACATGTATGATGTGTATGTGTGGGCGTGCATGTTCACGCATAAATTTGTGCATGTATATGGTATATTTGTGCAAAGATATGCGCGTAATTCTGTGCATAGCTGCACGTCTATGCGCGAGTGCGTGCATGGGTATCATAATTGTTGTTATTGAGTGTTCTCATATGCCTTATTATGCATGGGCTACATGACAGTGTGTTACACCGCGCTGCATTACACGCACACATGCACGCATAAAATACATGAGTATATGTATGCAGTGTAAGTAGATATGAACGTAATGGAATGCAATGCAACGTAACGCAATGTACTGTAATGTAGTGTCGTATGATGTAATGTAATGTACTGTAATGTACTGTAATGTAATTTAATGTACTGTAATGTAATGTAATTTAATGTAATGTAATGTAATGTAGTGCCGTGTGTATATGCATGCAAGAAACTGCAATGCAATGCAATGTAGTGAGTATTTATCGTAATGTATCGTAACAATTTTTACAACGTAGTGTATGTATGTGTATGTAATGTGCGTATGTTATGTATGCTATGATGTAATACAAATATATATATATATATGCGTGATTTATGTTTGTTTGTTTGTATGCATGCATGCATGTATGCATGCATGGGTGCCCGCAATTAAAGCACATACAAAGTCATGTGCATTATTCTGGATGTTTGCATATACTTTTATGCTGCCTTTCTTTAGAGCATATTTTATCAACATCGAATATTCAAAATTGATACTTTAAACATGTATTTTGTTTGTTTGTTTGTTTGGGTGGGTGGATGGGTGGGTGAATGTGAGCGCGTCGAACTCTTGTTTCACATCAAGCGGGGCTGTACGAGCCACATATTGCTAGCCTGCTGAAATTGCAGTCACATAAAGCCTGGTCGATATGTGGTCCAATGTTGATCTAGTTGGTTGTTTTAAGCTTGCTTTCCCCAACATTTGGAATGGTTGATTGACTGACCTTTTCTCATAGGGGTTGAACGGTTGCTTTTCCTCAACATTTTGGGGGTTGAACCCACATCTTCATCGGCGGGTTTCAACTCACTGGTGGGTTCATCCCCTTATTTTAGCCCCGCCATTTCCATAAAAAAATCCTCAACATTTCTCATTCTTCCTCTGATTTCCATATGATTTCCCCAACATTTCTCATTTTCCCCTCGTTTTCATAAGGGTCGAAGCCGCCAGTGATCCCGAAACATGCGCTCAAAAACAGCGTGCGGTGCCAGGAACGAGAGCTCGAACCCTGGGCCGACAATGGTGGCTGCCCGGTGGAGCTGGAGGACGATCCAACGACTTTGATGTAGCCATATCCATCTTGATGGTTAAGAAATGTTGGTTAATTGAAGGATTAATATGGTTGATGTACCCCATCTTAATGGTTTAATAATTATGGTTAGTGGATAGGTTAATTATGGTACATTGAATGTGGTTATATAATTATGGTTTATTAATTATGGTTAATGTTGTTAATTGTGGTTAAGCTTCTTAAATTATGGTACATTAAATGGTTCATTAACCATCTTAATTAATCTATGGTTGATGGTTAAGTATGGCTAATGGTTTATTACCCACCAGGGTAATGGTCAACAATTCTAATGCACTATCTTAGCTTATTACCATCCTAGCATTCGATTAATGATCAATGGCATTGGAATGATGATTGATGTATCCAGTTTAAGACACTATCTTAGCTTATAGCCCTTTTAATAAGCTAGAACAATCCCAATGGTTTAGAAATGTTGGCTAAGAACATTTTGATGGTTAAACGGTTCATTCATTGGCTAATCATGCATGCTTCATAATGTTTGTTTGCCCATGTGTCATTGTAAGCAGTTTGTTGATAAGTCTGTTCATGATGTTATTTCTTGATTATTTTGGCCGATGAATGGTAGAACGAGCACGGTTGTGTAATGATGGTTGGTTAGTAATGCTCCATGTCAATGGCTGACATGTGACAATATAATTAATAATGGCTAGCACTGCGATGTGATGCTTAAGAATGGCCAATGATGGTTTATGAGCTTAGCTTCATGATTGCCTATTACCAATCATGGTCGATCATTTCGTTGCTGACAGGGGGACAGGGCAATATCAACCATGAATAATGGGAGGCAATAACCAATTATAGGGAATTCAATGGTATTGATAGTCCACCACAGCCCCACAATTGGTATGGCCAACGGTTCTTCATTGCGGTAAGTTTTATTACGATCAATTTTTTGACAAGCTGCAGCGGTTGGGAATGGTTTTCCATGGTGAATGATGCTTAATGATGGTCGACACTGGTGCTTGACACAGGGTGACCAAGGATGATAAGTCCAACTAAGAAGGCTGATCTCAGCAGCCAACAAATGAACCAGTTATAAAGAGAAACACACCCATGGGATGTGCATAATACCAAACCCATGAAACAACTCATGTTTAACGCCGTAGTCGCTTCCCACCCAGAGGTTCATGACTAAAGCAATCGATGGTTCGTGGCTGACTGTTTTGGGTCACAGTGTTGGTTAATCTCAGTGGTTCGTGGCTATAGATCAGTGGTGATGGGTTGCTTGTGAATAATTTTTGCATCACGCTGTTCCGAGGATCCGTTGTTAATTGACATGCTTGTGTAACAAATGGGTCAATATGCAGATCCAGCTTGTTCAAGACATGCTCCTAGTGTCAAACGGATTGGTAAGCAAAGTAGAACTCCCCCATCTCGAACAGAGTGTTCTGATCGCCAGGAGTTGTCATCCGAACAAAGCAGAGGCTCTACGAGTTGTGCGAACTTGAGCTGAGGGCAAAGGTTCATCATTCATCATTCTCTTTATCATTCCTCAGGTCATTTTTCATCTTTCATCATTGATCATCGACTCAAGATCTGATGTTTAGCACAGCAAACCATCCAATGAGAACGGCGTCTCACCGCGATCATGAAGAGCTCCAGCCATGTTCAGCCGATGTTGGCAGGTGAGTGGGACCAATTCAAGGCTAACGCGGAGCTCTTTGGATATGTCTCGACATTTAAGGCGCCAGTTCTTCACTCAGCTGTGCTTGCTGTGCTGATTGCCTCCTGGTTCAGGAAGGTTCCACACAAAACATCTCAACCCCGTGCGCCCAGGTTCATGTTGTGTTTTTGTTTTTCCTCTGGCACATGGGCACATGGGTCAAGTATTGACCGATGATTCTTCGGCACTAGTTGCAGCTGAAGAATTGTGAGCTGTACCTCTCCCATTTTTCTCGTGGTCTCGGAATCGGAGACAAATCCTTCATTTTGCACAGAGGACCCCTTGATTATTATGTACATGTAATTACATGTATTTACATATGCATTCAATGACGGAACGGATTTGAAAACCGAGCGACAGGGAGATATCTTCCGTGTTCGTATCCTTCCCTTGGCTTGTCCTGGGGCCCAGTCAGGGTCAGGGTCAGTCCGGCAGGAAGATTTGTCGCAGTATTCCACCACCATCGACGTAGCCAAGCTGCCAGCCCAGCAGCGAAAGAAGGCGGAACGCTTAGCGAAGGAGATCGAGCTGCGCCAGTGCTGCCGAGGTTGGGAGTGTCAGCATGGCCGCATGGGCTACGAGGTAAACCCCACGAGATTTCCAGGTAGTCATTGCTCTAGGATTCGAATTCGGCCAAGTTTACAGGCGAATTTTCAAGGGTGGTGAGGAGTTTCGGCAACATATGCATGGACCATCATGGACCTGCTCTGTGGCTTTGACAGGCCGTCATTGCTGAATGGGCATTGTGCACTCATCCTATGGGGTTGACAGATCGCGCATGTTTTCGTGACAATTCCACGTATCCGGGGATGACAATACCGCATCAGACATGCAATGGGTTCCAGTAATATCGGAAATATGAGTTGTGGACATGGAAGATTTTTCGAGAGGTCCCTGGAACACGGGCAGCGAAGTGAATGTTTCTCTCTACTTGTCTGTCCGATGGCTTCAATCATTTTCTCACCCTCATGAGCTTAGATGGTGGCACAGGTGCAGCAGATGAGGAGGACGTGCTGGATGCCGTGGACGAGGAGGATTTGTTCTCAGCAGTGCAGCGAGGTCAGGATGGGAAGAGCATGGCACCACGTGACCCGGGTCTTCATTCCGTCTCAGGCCGGGGGCGCGGTACTGGGCAGGGCATAGTGCAAACAGCAGCGAGATGGGATTGTTTATCACTATGCTTGTCAGCTGTCCAAGGCAAGTCAGCGAGGCTCAGGCACAGGCTCCCAGGCTCCAACTTTGCTGCAGGCTCCTTCTTCCATGTCGACGGGGTAGGCTTGGTGGATGAAAACGTGGTCCGCCAGAATCCCTGGATGCTGAACAAAGCCAGCCTGCAGAGTGCTGTGCCGGGTCCGGCTGGAGCCCCCTTCTTCAGCACCCAGCCCCAGACTGGCACCGCCCACGCCCAGCCGGCAGTCCCGGGACTAGTGCTCAGCACCAACCCAGTTGCAGATGCCGCACAAAGGATGAACCCCTGCGCCACACCATGGCAACCACAGACCCCACAGATTGCTCCAGGGATGCCAGTTGTACTTGAGGGGTTGACCAATGCCCCTCATTTCAATGGCCTCTCAGCCATGGTGGAATCCTTTGACGTGGAGACCAACCGCTACAACGTGCAGTTGCCCATCATGGACCGCTGTTGGTCTAGGGGGGTATCGGGTGGAGGACATCACATGAGGATAAAGGCTAAAAGGATGGAAAGGGTTCGGACATTGGCCAGCCGCAAACTTGGTGTCCACAAACAAATCCGCTTGTCACTCACAACCTGGATGTTTTGACCTTCAGCGTTTCCACATAATAGGTTTGCAGCCAGAAACCCTAAAGTTGTTGCGAAACAAGCTTGAGTTTGGACCAAAAAAAAACTAGTTTGGATTTCCCAAGGCCATGTTGGATCATGTTCGCTTCTAAGCCGAAATAATTCCACCGGCCCTGCTACGCTGCCGCCCTTGTGGGCCAGGACAGTTCCGGAGGTTACCAAGTAGCAAAGATTCGCCCCGAGAACTTGCGCGTCGATTACCGTTCCTTCGGACCCTGCCAGTGAGCGAACGAGCGAGAACTTGGCAAATCGGTGCGGCAAATTGTCGCCGTCGGTGGTGCCTTCTGGAAAATGATTTCACGATGTTTAAGAGATGGAGATACACACATGCACACACGCATGCATACACACACACACACATATATATATATATATATACATACACACACACACATATATATACATGTATATGTATCTACATCTACAAATATACATACGCACAGGTGCGCATGCTATAGAAGATCTGTGAGTACGCGGAATGTGCGCCGGGCAGCATCTCATGGTTCAGACGGGGAGGCACCACCCAGAGTGGTCGAGGCCATTCGTTGCATTGATCCGTGCCTCAAGCTGCGATCGTCAGATAGTCAGCAGGCACCTGGAGAATGTTAATGCGGCAAAGTCACTTGGGCTGGACGTCGCGCACACACACTTTGGACGAATGGATTGCCATTTTGGACAGATTCCAGTGTTTGGGCCACTGTGGCACCCACTCAAATGGTACCCACAACAATAAGATTTAGCAAAATCTGTTTGCCACTATCCATGACTCAAGTGGCGAAAGTGATGTGAGACGACGGGTTTTCAGCCTATTTCCGCCCATTTCAATAGACTTTGCTGGGCAATTTGAGCCTTGCACGTCCCTTGTTTCGCCCTGTTTCCCTGTTTTTCACCGTGGTCAAACGCTACCGCGAACCTGCTCCAGCCATGCGGTGACCAATCGCTCGAAAAGGTCGCACTGTACATAGCCTTCGCAATTGAAGGCACCGGTGTGCCATCGCTCAGTGGTTGCGTTCAGAGTCCATTTCTTGCTTGCACTTTCTGTATCAATAACCAGCACTGCACAGAGTTGTGTGAACATATCACACGCCAAAAGCGCCCACAGTCTGTGAGATCATGGAAAACAGTGTGGAATGCAGCTACTTGCCTGCTGCGGAGCCCGTTGTTGGCGAGTTACGTAGGCTGTGGTTGTGGCTGTGGCTGTGGTTGTAGTTGTGGTTCTGGTTGCTGCTGCTGCTGCTGCTGCTGCTGCTGGTTCTGCTTCTGCTGGTTCTGCTGGTTCTGCTGGTTCTGCTGGTTCTGCTGGTTCTGCTGGTGTTTGTTTGTTTTTTTCTTTGTTTCTCACTTATGTACAGCCAGGCACGATAAGGCCTGTGCACATCATGTGTGTGACAAACTATGGCGATGTAAACGGTTTTTAGACTCACATTTTGGTGACAACTAGCTGGCGGGCGCTGCCCCCGAACAGCGTCAAATGTCAAAAAAATTGGTGACAACATGCTTGACTAATCTTGACCAGGTCAAACTAATCCCATAGGGGTCGGTGTCGAACCCTGGTGAAGCGCGGTGTCCAGCCTCTCGGGTGTTGCATCTTGAGGCCCGTGGATGATGCATGTGCTGGCCTGATGCCTGGTGTGATGAGCTTTGCCATGCCGATATGCATGCATGCAATATATATATATACACACACATATATATATATATATCTTTCTAAATCAACAAATATAGATAGATAGATAGATAGATAGATAGATAGATAGATAGATAGATAGATATATGCAGATATGCACATATAGGCACAACACTATGTCTGAAACACATGCTTTGGTTGATGGAAACCTGACTGCAGCCCCAGAATCCAGTTGCTGACAATGGAAGCATTGCACGCTCTCACTGGATACAGGCAGAATTTTCCACCTTGTGAGGCCTTCAATTCCTGGGAGCCAACTCTCAAACATAGTGGGCCTTACGCGGCTCAGCAATGGCCCATCTCACAGACATCCCCAGAGAGAATCTTGGGTTACCTTACTTCATCTCGTTTCTCCGTTATGGTTCAGCCAATAGTCGGCACCCCGGCCAATGGGTGAAGTTCAAACATGTTGGACATATTAGACTCCCTGCGGGAAACTGAAGTTCAATCAAGGGTTTGTCCGATGTGCCATGAGCCTCATAGACGTGCCAAGTCCGTTGGCGAACCCTTGGCAAAGGCATCACTTAGAGGTCTTCCCTATGAGGAAAGCGAAGCCATGCTGCCATGGGTCAAGGTCCGTCTTCCATCGACCATGAAGACCAGACCTGAACTGAGACGGAGAGGGATGGGATATGATGGGATCTGATGGCTGATGTGGTGGCCAGGTTGGGGCCAACCGCAGCCATCGGGTGTCACACCCCAGAGACTGATGGATTAAACTTGCGCCATTTCTTGGGTGACCAGGCAATAATTCAGCTAAGGTATGCTAAGGTAAGATTAGCAAGATGGGACGGCGATGGAGAGAGAGAGAGAGAGACATAATAAAGAGAAAACAATTTTCGACACGGCTGTTCATGGTGTTCAGCGAGTCTCACTTCTCAGCAGCACAACTGCTTGTTCACGTTACCGAGAGCTTATTATTAAAAGAAAGGTCCTGGTGCAGGCTGCAATTGACCATTTGATTAGTTAATTTTACACACTGTTATTTTATCGATCCTTCTTGTTGAGAGATTTGCCAACATTCATTCCCAGAAATGGCAATGGCAAATCTGCCTTTTCATGAACGGCAGCCCCTTATGTAGATTTGCTTATCCACGGGCCCAGTGAGTCAATGCCAATCACAAGGGCCTGTTGAATCTCTATCACTTTTGGCTAACTTGTCCCTTAATTTGAAAAATGACTGACCAGCTAATAGTCGCTAGTTTTTGGGCATCATTAACAGTATCACGCAACATCAATGAGCATATGATTTTTGCCTTGGGCACGTAGCGCAATGCCTTTGCCTTGCAGATGGAGCATCTATAATGCATCATTACCTATTTGCAACCATGGCCAGCCATTGTAAGCCATGATTGACCACTATCAAACATGATCAATTAACCATGGTAGACTGCAAGCTGAATCTGCTATCAGCTAACTCTTACGACACCGGTAAGAGCTAGGTGCTGTTAATATTTGTCCATGATTCACTGCCATGAACAACTATGCTAAACACTTGTTACCTACTAATTAGCATAGTCAAGCATGCAAATCAGCAGAGTTGTTTCATTCCAAACATCAACAACTATGCTAAACACCTGTTACCTACCACCTCTGCTAACACTTAAGTGCCATAAGAAACACCAAGGCTTGGACACCCGCATCATCGTCCGCCGAGGTGCCCGGAGCAGTTGCTGAGTTGTGCCCGCGCGGCTGCGGAGTCCGAACGTTTGCGACAGGCGCGGGGGTGCACCTGGGAAGTGCAGCTGGACAGCTGGGAAGATGAAGTGCTTCAGATGGTTCAGCTTGCTGCAAAAGTGGCAGCGGAACCATCCTTGGAACCATTCAGCACTCATGAGCTGAACAGGAGCAAACAGACTCACCAATGTCCAACGTTCCGGGAGCTGCGATTTTGAGGGAATATTGGATATTCTTACCACGGGGTTATTTCGCAGCTGGCCTGCTTGTCTATGATCTGTGCAATCTATGCAAGGTGTTTGTTCATGTCAGTGTACCTACGCATGTTGGTGAATTTCACCTTCACAGGCATAATTAGTGGATATGAGTCATGGTAGGATAAGCGCAACGGACAGGCTTGTGCAGGTTGAGCCCTGTGCAGGTTGAACATAACGGATAAAAAGGTAGACCATGGTAGACCATATAGATGAATGCCTGCGCAGCGTTTATGCGTCAGCTCATTCCATACAAAGGGAAACTGTTCTCCAACCTCAAATTTGCAAAAGGCATTGTACTTTCCTCACCGCCCCCCCAAGCCAGTTCACCATGCTGAGCTTCATCAAGAAATGACAATCGCCTTCTTTGTGGTTACCTGATTACGAATCAACTTGGCTTAGGCCCGGTCTAGATTCAGGCCGGACCGAGACCCACCAACAGTCAATAATGAAGACTCTTGGAAAAAAAACAAAACCCGAAAACACGTTTTCCTTGTGGAATTTTTTCCACGCATCGTTGGGAACATGGCTTGGGCCATGTGGAATCATTGGAATCCTAATCATTTTTAAATCATTTCATCCTGAAAAATCTTTTCCTGATGAAGATTTCGGTATGATAATTGGGTTTTTTCATCCTTGAAACATGTTTTTTTTCCTCCTCCGCACCCCCCAGGGCCATCGCTGTCACTCCCCTTGGCGCCATCGAGAGATCGCACAGGCTTCCGACCTATGCACCGAAGCTTTGGATCTCCTGTGGTCCAAGCCTGGGGTCCTGGGGTCCTGGGGACTGATGGGGAGCCTGGGGGATTTGGACCGAAAAACGGTGGTGAACCCATGGTTTCCCCAAATAGATTTGGTGCAGCAAAAAATGGTGGACTTCTTGACCACGTGAGGTGAAGATTAAGCTATGACCGAAGCTAGTCATGGCTGGTTGTAGGAGGTTGCTAGAACTCTTCATGCGAATATCCAAGAGCCAGCCATTGCAAGGGTGTCGTTTTTTGAGTTTTGGCCATTGCTCACTCAGCTAAAGGCCAAGCTTTCTCGAGCCTGGGATTTCTGGGATCGGATTGCGTAGCGAACGCTCCAGCAAGGTTGATGAGAATGTTTTGATTTCATGATCAACATCGAGCATAGCTATTCACATCCATATTTGGTCATAGCTGTCATAGCTCACATGGCATTGCCACTTCCCAGCATGTTGATGAACTTAGGCTAAGCTCTTGCGCTGTGTTCGTCGCCTCAGCTGTGGGTAGCAAGAAGTGCGGGCCAGTTGGGGGGACTTTTCACTGTCATTGTAACAAATCATTTTCATCACTTGTAGTAGACTTATTTGATTCGTGTCATTGGCCTACCCTGGGTGCTTCTTTTTCAATCTAGTTGTCGGCTTGGGAACTGATAGCTTATTGCACATCCCAGAACCTACTCACTGGGGCTTCGACACGAGCGCCAAATGCTTCAGGCAGCCCACAAGTGGCCGTTTGGGAGCCTGGGGCATCTCTGGAGTGGACGGAAGCAGCGGTTTTTCTGGCCACGAAACAGCGCACAGTTGCACACATGAGACTGCTGTGCATGGTGCACATGAGGCTGCTATGGATGACTTTGCATATGCAAACAGTGGCGTACGGACTTTGACAAACCTGGTGAATTTGCATATGCTATGAATGACTTTGCATATGAAGGACTTTGACAAACCTGGTGAATTTGCATATGCTATGAATGACTTTGCATATGAAGGACTTCGACAAACCTGGTGAATTTGCATATGCTATGAATGACTTTGCATATGAAGGACTTTGACAAACCTGATGAATTTGCATATGCTATGAATGACTTTGCATATGAAGGACTTTGACAAATCTGATGAATTTGCATATGCTATGAATGACTTTGCATATGAAGGACTTTGACAAACCTGGTGAATTTGCATATGCTATGAATGACTTTGCAAATGAAGGACTTTGACAAATCAGGTGAATTTGCATATGCTATGAATGACTTTGCATATGAAGGACTTTGACAAATCTGATGAATTTGCATATGCTATGAATGACTTTGCATATGAAGGACTTCGACAAACCTGGTGAATTTGCATATGCTATGAATGACTTTGCAAATGAAGGACTTTGACAAATCAGGTGAATTTGCATATGCTATGAATGACTTTGCATATGAAGGACTTTGACAAATCTGATGAATTTGCATATGCTATGAATGACTTTGCATATGAAGGACTTCGACAAACCTGGTGAATTTGCATATGCTATGAATGACTTTGCAAATGAAGGACTTTGACAAATCAGGTGAATTTGCATATGCTATGAATGACTTTGCATATGAAGGACTTTGACAAATCTGATGAATTTGCATATGCTATGAATGACTTTGCATATGAAGGACTTCGACAAACCTGGTGAATTTGCATATGCTATGAATGACTTTGCAAATGAAGGACTTTGACAAATCAGGTGAATTTGCATATGCTATGAATGACTTTGCATATGAAGGACTTTGACAAATCTGATGAATTTGCATATGCTATGAATGACTTTGCATATGAAGGACTTCGACAAACCTGGTGAATTTGCATATGCTATGAATGACTTTGCAAATGAAGGACTTTGACAAATCAGGTGAATTTGCATATGCTATGAATGACTTTGCATATGAAGGACTTTGACAAATCTGATGAATTTGCATATGTTATGAATGACTTTGCACATGAAGGATTTTGACAAATCTGATGAGTTTGACAAATCCGGTGAGTTTGACGAATCTTTGACTAAACGCATTGGACCTGAGGCTCCTCCAGCTTGGCCAGCAGTTCATCTTCCGCACCGGTGGGGGAAGGGGGGTAGCTTTTGAGGGCCTAGGGAAGATCCTTAAAAGCGCATGGATCACTGGATTGCCATGGGTCATCGTGGATCTAACCAGAAATTGATGTTTGAGTGAAGCAGTCATGGGCAGCCTGGTGTTGCATCTTTCAGATTCAATCTTCACATCCAATTTTCCGTGTTCGTTGGATGACATCATTTGCTTAGGTGAAAATTCTTGGCAGCTGGAAACTACGCGAGTGGTTTGCTAGGCAGATAATGGCAAACACGATGAGGGAGAGACCCTGGGATAGGGAAATCATTCTGAGGGATTTTCTACGTGCCATGGATAGCCATGCAAAACAGAGCTGCCCGGGGTTGAGCGGTTCGAGTCGCGGTGCCGGACGCGGTTGTCATGGTTCGGTGCGGCGATGAAGTTGGGGTGTTGGAGCTTGAAGCTCCTGACTTCGAAGGGGTAATGCGCTTAGCACTGGATTTGCACATAGAGAGGGAGGTTAATGGCAATAATCACTGATTAAATGTGACTAATCAACGGCTAATATGTATTAATATGTAAATATATTGTTAATATCATGATTAAAAATTATCAACATCCACTTGGGAATTGATTGGATGTTAATCTGAAGCTGAGGAGTGTGTTCAATCAGCTGTGTTTGGGGGTCTCATCGGTGAAGCTTATCTGTGGTTGACGCTTGTTCTGGTTCTTGCTGGATGGCAAACATTGACCAGGCTATGGGTCAATATTAACCAACCAATAATGGGGGACAATAACCAACAATCATAGGTAAAACAATGGTGAATGATGGGGGAACTAGGGGTACAGGGTTTTGACCCATTCAGTGTTAAGTCATTGGCAAGGACGAATGGATATCCGACCTGCGCTGTTGAATGTTCTCCTTCGAACTGGTTGAACTCACCGCCATTGCGAATCGCCAGCTGTAAACCACTGAGTCAATACTTGCACCTCATAAATGATACAAATGCGAGGCTTCTGCAAATTTTTTTGTTGTCTTTCCCAGATGCCAAAATTGGAGGTCCTGCACCTTTTTTGATTTTCACCTATGTCCTCTCCACTGCAGACCTCCCCACTTACTTTTCGCCTCTTGACCTGCCTCCCCACTTAGTTCTGTTGAGTCGTGTTGGGTTTTTCGTGGCACGCCCTGCGGGGTGGTTGCACCAAGATTAAGAAGTCATGCCATTGATGCCCGTCACCATGACGATGAGAACCTTGCAGGTTTTGCATTGGTATCCAAACACCAGCAGTACTGGAAATCATCAGCACCTGTCTGTCAGGTGCTGCCAGTTCATCGCGGTTCTACCAGCTTTTTGGGGCATGCAATTCACACCATCATTTTGGGGGTGGGTACTGCCCGAGAATCAATGTAACCAATTATCAAACGTCGGCTGTATATAGATTGTGAATGACTGATTGCAGAGCCTCGTTGGTTATCATTTAGAAACGTTCTCATAGGCTATTACTAACTATTGCTGACCATTGTTAACCGTCATTATCAACTGTTTTCATCGGCTGGTTGTTGGTTATTCGTGAATTCGTGTTTAATTGGTCCTTGTTAGCCATCCACCGGCATCTCACTGTTGTTTTTGTGAACTGTTATCATGTTAGCACCGCAATCCAGCTTTTGATCGTTGAGAATGGATTGACAATGCTAGCAATGGTAATCATCTAACAGCAACCATCGATCATCGCACTCATCCACCATTGTTTGTTAATCATTACCGCTGTTGATCACTGCTTAGTTAACCACCAGTAATCATAACCATCCACCATCCGTCAGCCATGATCCACCACAACATCCAACCAAGGTAATCTTTGAGCAACCATCTTGATGGTTAATTACTGTCAGTCAGTAATCATCCACCATTTTGAGTGTTGGTTTCATTGAAAACTGCTTAACCCATGGTTGATCCACGGTGAACCATCGTTGATCACCGCTTAACCGTCGTTGATCACCGCTTGACCCACGGTCAACCCTTGTGGATCGCTGTTGAATGCGCTAATCGCCAGGCCCCAGCAGCGATTTGGCGAGCAAGAAGCCCAGCGGCATGGAAGCCCCAACGAGGGCTGCATTTGAGTGGTTATCAACGCTGCATGTTGTTGGTTACTGTTGGGTATTGTTGGATATTGTTGGACATTGTTGGATATTGTTGGTATGTGTTGGTATGTTATCTTAGTGGTTCTTGTTGTTATTTGTTGTTCGTTATTGATTTTGGATGTTATAGATGATGTTGTGGAGTATTTGGTTGGATCGATTGTTGCTAGCCCAATCAAAGGTACAAGGATGAAGTCATAGCTGGTGAACCCACAACATCCTGCAACTTTCAAGGAAATTCAACGGTTCCTTCCAGCCTTCATGCCCATACTGTAGGGTGTTCATGGAGACGTCCTGGTGCCCGATGAGTCGTCCAGCCTTGTGCCGGGGTCTCAGAGGACACTGCTCCCCTCTGAAACCACCTTTGAAAGAAGAGATGGAAAGATGGGAAAAATTGGATGGACAGATTATTTGGAAAGGATGGAAGGGACGGAAGCGATGGACGTGGGGGGAGCCGATTATATTCCACTTGACTGTGGGGGTCAGAGGTGCCAACTGCTTTGCCTCAGAGCCAGTGTTGGGTTCCTCAGATGGGCTCACTGCAAGTGCTCAGGGCAATGTGCACAGCTGACGGCATGGAAATGCAGAGATTGCGGGGATTTTGATGCGATTGCTGAGAGCAAGTTGACAGTCTGATTGTGGTGTGTTCAATGTTCTCAGTTTGCACAGTATCAAAATACGATGATGATGATGATGATGATGACGACGACGACGACGACGACGACAGATTGCGGGGATTTTGATGCGATTGCTGAGAGCAAGTTGACAGTCTGATTGTGGTGTGTTCAATGTTCTCAGTTTGCACAGTATCAAAATACGATGATGATGATGATGATGATGACGACGACGACGACGACGAAACAACGACGACGACGAAACAACGACGACGACAACCACGAGGACGACGACAACGACGACGACGAAGACGATGATGATGATGATGATGATGATGATGATGATGATAATTATGATGATGATGATGATGATGATGATGATGATGATGATGATGATGCTGATGGTGTTGGTGATGATGATGATGACGGTGATGATGACGATGATGATGGTGATGATGATGATGATGATGATGATAATGATGATGGCGACGATGAGGAGGACGATGACGATGACGGTGAGGACGAAGATGATCAATGATACAACCATCACCACCGCGGTGCTATCATTGCCACCTGTGAGTCCAATGTTCTGTCAGCAGTTTCTGGATAGCCTGCAGTGAACCTCCGAAATATGAGGCTCCAAAATCTTCAGTATGTCAGCTGAACCAACGAGGATCGCATGAGGAAGTAAGGAAAGCCTGGCCAAACAGAATGGCTCGTTGGGAATGTTCTGTTTGGAATGGCCAACTCAAGAGAATTCCACCTGAAATGTCCTTCGAAAGGGAGATCCAAATCACAATCGCACAAGTGGGTGTGTCCATAAATAGCATTCCAGAGCTCAAGCAAATGATCATCAATAATGAAACAGCACGCCGCTGGAGCTGGGGGCGCGCAGGGACAAGCGGACGATCATCGATACTAGGGAAACTCACCAGCTCCAGCAACGGGGTAACACCATGGCCATCAGCACCTTGCGTTAGGCCAACGCGCAGATGCAGCAATATGCGGACGCACTGGTGGATGTCAGGAGTCCTCAGCCCGTGGCAAAGGCAAGAAATGCTTAAGGAGTTCAACCTTAACTCAGTTCATCTCATTTCATTATTGTAGGGATCATTAAGGAGCATGCTTCAACATGCTTCAACCTTGGTACAACTCATTCACCAGGAGGGGCTGCCCGCCCAGGCTGAAGAAGTGAGCAGTGTCCAGCCCACCTGTGCGGATGGTCACTTGGCAGGGCATGGATGCGTGGTGAAAGTCGTTAGCCTCCCGAACTATAGAGTGATGATGATGATGATGATGATGATGATGATGATGATGATGAT
>VSDK01022820.1:183823-304064 GCA_009767595.1 Symbiodinium kawagutii
GGTATCGCTTGGGGTGCACCAGCCTCAAGCTTGGAAGTTTTCGCCCTGCTCAGGGGACTCATTTGCATAGCTTGTCTCATGGTTGCCCAAGAAGGACAGCGGCATCCCGAATGATTCGGAAGAGAGCTTCGGCTTAGAATCCTTTATGCTTGATTTTAGCACTCGTTTTATTACACCTTGCAAATTTGCATCATGTTGGAATCTATTGGAACTCATTGAGTTCTCATCATGGAGCATTCTGAGTGGTTCAGTATGCCCAAGCTGGGCTACAGCTTGGCCAGTAGCGCGCTGTGAACCTCAAGGGTCTTCATCCACTTGTCCCATGAAGGACGCCGATGCCATGCTAAGCATAACCAGAACCGACAGCCACTATGCCACCTGGCAGGTGTTGCCTCGTCCTGGTCGAGGGTGGGGGCAGAGCACTGATGGTTGAAGGGTGCCATGGTTCCCAAAGAGGTTGGTTGCTTCATAAATCACTGGCCCTGGTACTGTATCTCCTATCAGTGGAGGATAGTGAATGAGTTTGTGCCTGTTTTCGGGCCCCACAACTTTAAGAGCCGCCATTGGTTTGGAATGGTTGAGCCTGGAAGACCCTGAAAGTTATTTGATACATCTTGGTGCCAACTGTAGGGCAAAACGCTAGACGCCCTCTGAGAAAGTTGTTTTTGGGATGCTATCCAGCTACAGAATGCGGAAGAGATCAAGAAAAATCAACTTAGACTTTGTCCCAATGCAACTTAGTAAACAGCATTCTCCACTCACGCGATCCGATACTTGATATATCTTGATACTTTATGATACCTATGCGGGTATGGGGTCAAGACCCTGGCACTCCCAGCAAAAATATCAAGAACATTCGAGAATGAACAGAATCCTTTTGAACATTTACCTCCCTGGTTTTGCTTTATTGGCCGTCATTGACCCAACCCCATATCCATCTATTGTTGCTAATTACATCCCATTGGCCTACACTTGTTGATTATTCACCACCTGACCACGAATAGCCACAACAAGTAGTGCCCGGCAGACCGAAGGGTGGAAGTTTTCAACAGCGTAGTGCCTTCAAGAAAAGCTTCACATGGTCCATCTCTTCAATGCCAGCTCTGCTCCGCTTGGGGTCTCTTCTCAACATCAGCTTTGCGGTTGCCATCTTGTGCTTGGGTGTTCAAGCTTTAACCGGCATGTTTTTCTTCAAAACCTCCATCTCTTAACAATTCCATACAATTTCTATCCAGCTTGGAGAAGCTATCCAGCCACTATTGGCCACCAAAAATCAACCAAGTCTTGACCACGCCAGTGCTGACCGGTTGCCATCCCCTGGTTCGATGCCGCTGGCAGGGCTCGCCCCAGGGATGCACTCAGCACCACCACGCAGGCGCAGCAGCGGATGTTCATCATTGTTCAATGTATTCTTTTTTGTTGATGTTGTTGGCAATGTCAAGTTAATGCAGGCAACGCGGGTCATGCACGTAATGAATGTTTGACGCAATGTTCGCGTCATGTGATGATTTGGAGTGTATGGAAGGACATGGAATGTTTTGTCAGGCCAGGTCACGTAATGTCTTGAGATGAACAGGTGTGCGTAAGGTGAACGCGTGTGTCATGTGCATAGATGTAAGTTTGTGCGTGCCCATGTTGCACATGGCCATGCGATCTTGGCTCCACCCTGAAACTCAGTGGTAAGCTTTTGTACCAAGTTCTAGCCAGTCCTTGATCATTACCAAGCAAATACCAACCATTCTTCAACAATCACTCGCAACTGTTATAAAGCATGATATAACTCCATCAATTTGATTACATGAGTGGTCATTACCTATATCAGTGATAATGGAGTCAACAACACTCATTCTCATCACTATCGTCTGGTGACATTCCTTGGTATTGGAGATGTCCAATAGTGGGTTGGCCGGCGCGGTGCTAGTCATTTTCTTCGTTGCGTTCTTCATCCATTGTAGTCAATCATCATTCGGCATCATCAACATAGCAACATATACAGTGCATGCGCTTTACAAGAATCCAATTTTTTTTTGCCCAGGATCCCTCAGATTCTTAATTTAAATAGCGCTGGATTTTGCAACATGATGTGTTCAGGGCCCTTCAAATTCTTAACAGATTCTTGTTTATGTAAACTTTGGTAACCATCATGACTTCGAAGGCTGGAAAGTCAAAAAAAAAATCGGAGCCTGAAAAGGTTTTTTTCATTTTCTGCTGGTTGGGGGCTCGACTCCCCGCAGGGGCTGGAAAGTCAAAAAAGAAATCGGAACCTGAAAACTTTTTTTTTTTGGATTTTCTGCTGGTTGGGGGCCCGACTCCCCCCAGGGGCTGGAAAGTCAAAAAAAAAATCGGAGCCTGAAAAGGTTTTTTTCATTTCCTGCTGGTTGGGGGCTCGACTCCCCCCAGGGGCTGGAAAGTCAAAAAAAAAAATCGGAACCTGAAAACTTTTTTTTTTGATTTTCTGCTGGTTGGGGGCTCGACTCCCCCGAGGGGCTGGAAAGTCAAAAAAAAAATCGGAGCCTGAAAAGTTTTTTTTGGATTTTCTGCTGGTTGGGGGCTCGGCTCCCCCCAGGGGCTGGAAAGTCAAAAAACAATTTTTCGGAGCCTGAAAAGTCTTTTTTTTGATTTTCTGCTGGTTGGGGTCTCGACTCACCCGAGGGGCTGGAAAGTCAAAAAACAAATCGGAGCCTGAAAAGTTTTTTTTTGGATTTTCTGCTGGTTGGGGGTTCGACTTCCCCCAGCTTCTCCCGTGCTTCCCAGCTGCACCGGCAGCAGCACCAGCTGGATTTTGTTTTTGTCTTTAAGAATTTTGTCCCCGAAATGAAGGCCCCTCAAATTCGTAAGTAAGCAGGGGGAAGATTCATACACACCTATAGGGACGGAAAAATATTGAGCCTCTCAAATTCTTGTACAATAGATTACAATAGATTCTTTTATATTATATGGACTGTATCAGCCATTCTTATTCAAAGAACATCATTAACAACACCATCCATCATGACGCATTCTCATCAAGCATCATGAGCAAATATTGTCAACCACCATCAACTATTGCCATCCATCACTATCAGCAACCATAAGCCATCTCCAGGCATTATCATCAACCATCATTCAGCATTATCAACCATTCTTATCAATCATTATTTGCCATCTTCGCCTACAACTACATCATAAACAATCCAAAGTAAGCAACCTTCTCCAACCGTGATTGAGCATCATCAGCCAATATTGTCAGCCATCATTAGGCATCATGATCCATTGTCAAATGTCATTGGCCATCATATGCCATCATCAACCATCATAAACCATTCTTAAGAAAAACCATCATAAACCTTCATCAACAGCCAAAATCCAACCATCATTTTCCATCATCAGCCGCCTTTAACAACCATCATTACTCAGATTAATCAGTTTGATCATCAGCAAGAATCATCAACTATCATAAAGCGTTCTTGGCCAGATGATTCACCATCATTCGCCATGATGATTGACCGACCAGCAGGGTGATCAATACTGTACGCAGTTCTGGATGAACAAAAACATGGTAATACTTTGGTACCTGATGATCGATCAGTGACGGTTGATAGCGATGATTACTGATGCTTGATGATGGCTGACAATTATGCGTGATGATGACGATGACAATGACGATGACGATGACGATGACGATGACGATGACGATGACGATGACGATGACGATGACGATGACGATGACGATGACGATGATGATGACGATGACGATGACGATGACGATGACGATGACGATGATGATGATGATGATGATGATGATGATGATGATGATGATGGTGAAAAATGAGCTCAATCATGCCTGATAATGATAGTTTTTTTGCTTGACAATGATGGCTGAAAGGGCTGACTCTTGATGATGGCCAACGCGAGTAATAATGGCTGATGAGAATTGATGATGCCCCCAAGGTGTCTGATGCTTAAGGATGCTTGATGATGGTTGATGCTGGCTCGATATTCCTGTTTGTATGCCATGCTTCAGCTCAAGCTACAGGGCAGTTGGTCGTCAAACAATCCGATGGGTCAAGGAGGCCATAGCAGTTCCAGAAACACCCCTTTGACCGCATCTAGTATTGCTATGTTGAGATTTGCCAAGTTGAGGAAGTAGGGTGCCAAACCAATGTGCCATAGCTAACGGACAAGACAGAATGGAGCACTTGCTTTCACCAAACCTTTGCGATCATCGGTGTGCTCCCATTGAGATCCGGAACCCAGTTAATCCCTAGGACTTCCTTCATTTTCCTTCCCATTTCGGGACTATGAGTGCTTCCTGACGACCCCGTAGCTCACGCGATGGGTACCGAAGATGGAGCGGCAAAGCATCCTTTCTCCTGTGCTGCAATCCGAACGTGCCGTGCCCGTCCAGAGATGCGAGCGACTTTGATTTGCATTGTCTTGTTTCTATTCTGTCCATTGTTGTGGTCATCCGTGTGGACGCCAAATGAGTCAGCGTCCACCTCTGGGACCAACAGTTCCAAGCGGGTTGCCGATCCCTCACAGAAGGGTAAAATACTGGCTCCATTGGCCACAGATGGAATGAAATTGGCAGCAGCATCGGTCGGTTTAGCTCCTATACGATTGGAAATGGAAGTGTGTGGTGATTTGGCAGATCAGCTATTTCAAATTGCGAGCACCATTTCAGCTGGTGTTTTGCTTGGTGCCCAGATCATTTTGCCTGATCATCTTGCGGAGGAAAGCTTGGAATTTCATTGGATGTTTGATGTGGAGAGATTGCAGTTCCTGGGCCGCCAAGTCTACACTGAGTACTGGTGCAATAGGAGGAGCAAATTTGCACATCGTTTTTGGTGTTCACACATTTTTGCCCCTGCCATCTTGACCAAGAGACAAGTTCTGCAGTTTTCCAAGTCCTTGGTGAATGGTTCTGTCCAGAAACTCGATATTTCCCAGATCGTATCTGAACTGCGGACTTTGCAATCAAGTTCAGCGGCCAATGCAACAAGCCGTGTCAATCTTCAAGAAGTCGGAGAGCACGTTTGGCGCAGACACTTTCCATACAAGAACCAGTCCGCTACGCAACTGAAGGAGAAAATTTCGAGTCGTTCCTTTGCGCTCACCGACACGGAGCATGGTTGCAAGTTGTTTCGCCGGCTGAAAGTCTCAGAGCGCAGTCATGGCATTGTGTATCGGCTCTTCTGGCAAGTCTATGATTTGCTCTTGGATGTTAACAGCGAAGTTCTTGGAATCGTAACGCATTTGAAGACGCGAATGGCACAGAAATTTGCCGCTGTAGCAAACGATCGAGCTGTGTTCTTAGGCTACCCAGCTGCCACCAGCGCTGAGATGATTGTCCTGGAAACAAACAACGATCGTTGTTCAAATCAGCAGCACTGTCCCGACTTAGGCAATGTGATGCTTTCCGAAGGCGTACCCCCTTCATGGCCTGTTTACATACGTTCAGCAAAGGCTCTCCCAAATTTAGCAAGATTCAATCGGAGTGTGTTGAATTCTATCTATACTTTGGTGACCAGAGATGACCTGGTGGATACTTCAAACTCCTCCCAATCCCCAAAGATTGCCGCCACTCTTCGAAATCTTCGAAATCATTCTGAAACGATTTGGTCGGCCGTGGATTTTTTGATGGCTGCAGCGGCTAAAGTTTTCGTGGGGCCATCGTCCTCCTTATCGTCTTCATTGGTGTTCCTGGCACGAAAACGGTTTGAGGTGGAAACCGATTTTCATTACGATGGAGAAACCACACTCTTGGAACGCGAAAACATTTTGATTCCCAAAACATCGACAGCGGTGGAAATTTTTCGACATCCCATGAAGTGGGTGTTTTCATTGGGGAAAGTTGATGGGAGTTTTGACAAGTCCACTGATTCCGCATTGAAAATGGCTTTGGCAGCTGCTGAAAGTGCTAAAGCCGCCGATGTCATACCAGTCTGTTTGACAGATGCAGGTCCACACTTTGAATCTGTGCAGCTCTTACTCAGGGCAGGTGTCCGTGTACTTCATCATACGCCTACATGGCTTGAACAGTTCACACAAGTTGTTTTGCCGCAATGGCGAAAGAAAAGTGACAAAGGCAAAGACGAGAAAGGGGACTGGATGTTTGCTTTCCCCAATTCTGCAGACCTTCCAGGCTCACTGATGCGGATTGACATTCCCATTGTGGGTTTACTGGACCGCTTTATTCTCTACACTGATGTCGACATCATGTTCCTGCAACCTGTGAATTGGGAGACCCTCCTAGGGACGCCTCTGGAAACTGAAGAAATCACTTTTGCAAAGCCTGGGACGATCGGCTTGCCGCGGTTCTTCGCCATGAGCACAGAGTTCACGCAGAGTTCCGACATGGAGCAGATGGACACCGGGGTGATCATAATGAACTTGAAGACTCTAAGAACAACTTATGAACAATTCATCGATTTCTTGTTTGACCAGAATCAGCCTTGGAGTTACTCAACTTCAGACCCCTGCAAGTACAACAAATTCTATCGCAGCAGCAACAAAAGTGTGGCAAATTTTCTGCCTCATAATATGAACTGGAAAGTCTTCTGGGCTCAAGGGGAAAGCTCATACTTTTCCGATTCACATCCTGTCATTGTGCATTTTCATGGGCCGAAATGCAAGAGCGCAATTGAGCCGTTCCTTGAAGAAGGCCCTGTGCAAGTGCAATATCAGAAGTTTGAGCCACTCCTGGAGCGTTGTATGGCAGTTGGTAGCAAGTGCCCCGAATATTGCCGTGTCTATGACACGTTTGAGCTTAGAGGCCAACGGAATGTGGAGTGGAAGCCGAAAATGTGGTCTAAAGTGACCAGAGGTAGATTAGGCTAGTTAGTTTGGATAGTTCAGTGTTCACCTGAGAAAAGGACATGCTGTTGCAAAGCTTCGGGGAAAAGTGACGAGGACATGGTTCCACCCCAGTTTCCATTGGAGTTCCCATTGATTTCCCCCATGGGTTCCCCCAAAAGTTCCCCCATGGGTTCCCCCACAGGTTCCCCCATGGGTTACATCAGGGGTTCCCCGATGTTCGAGTGCGGCGAGTGCGGCGAGTGCGGGAAGGTGTCCTGCCAGGCCACTCACCTCAGCAGTCGCAGCACCACACCCACGGAGGTCTCGCAGGTCTTGTCCAGGCGGGTGCATTGATGGACCTTTGTCAGACCGGCAGTGGGTGACAGGATGTGACAGGCACTTTTCCCATTTGTTTTCCGAATTCATTTGTATTTATACATACACACACACATATATATATATATTCACTTCATTATTTTCAATACCTCAGTTTCTAGAACAAATAGGGGAAAGAGGGCTGTGGCAGGGACGCACAGGCGGTTGCTTCGATCCATGGGTTTTGCCAGTTCAACATTGGTTGCCTCATTGTTTCGGCCAACCACTGGCCCATCTTGTGGATTGAGAACTATGCAGCCTTTTGTTTGGGCTCTTTCGCATATGTGGTTCATCAAATTTTTGAATCACATGCTTGATAGCGTGGCCCCAAAAGCTTGAGAATCAGCCAAGTATTGCATTCATGTTGAGTTTGCCCAAGGAAGGGAGCACCCAGGAATCGCATATAAGGCATGTATATATGTATATAAAAATCAATAAAAATAGATAAACCAATCAATCAATCAATAAACAGATAAATAGATATATCAGTGTAATATCCATACATTTACATACATACATTAGGCATGCGGCCAAAAGTCATGGTCAAAGAATTTATATAAAACGACGTTAATGCCAATGTTGTTGCATGCTTAACAAATTCGTTAAGTGGCGGGCCCCCAGCTAAATGCAGCAAAACACCAGCTAGGCGCTAGTGCAGCGCTAGCACCGCGCTAGCAAACTGATCTACTGGGAAAAAATGATTCAGTGATCAATTTTTCCAAAATGAAGTCGCGATTTCGCGCTAGCGTGGCGCTAGCACGGCGCTAGCAAAAGTTACATTTCTGGGTGTTCAGAGGATATCTCCTTAGATGACCATCCATGTTAGAGCTTGTTGCATTTAGGAATTCAATTTTTAGCAACTCATCATCCAAAGACAGTGACACCTCACCCTCAGACGAGTGAACAAATAGAGTGTAAAAGTCCCGCGGTAGTGTGTATTGCAACAAATGTTTTCATGAAGTAGTTTTTCTCACAATTTTGCAGGGTCTCCGCAAACAATTACGCCAAGCAGCGGGCCCCCAACTAAATGAGTCTTTAACGTCATTTCTGGGAACAAACATTTTGACCATACACCTGACATACATACATACATACATACATACATACATACATACATACATACATACATACATACATACGGACAGACAGACAGACAGACAGACAGACAGACAGACAGACAGACAGACAGACAGACATACATACGTACATACATACATCCATACATCCATGTATGCCCTATAACTTTGCCTAGCGATTAGATGCTTGCAAGATGCTGTACCTCAGCACCCGGCTGAATATCTTTCGGGCAAACCCATTGGACCCCCCAGCAAAAATGCATGCATGCATACATACATACATACAAACATACCATACCATACCATACTGTAACGTAACGTAACGTAATGTAACGTAACATAACATAACGTAACGTAACATAACCTAACATAAAATAGCATAGCATAGCATAACATAACATTACATTACATTACATTTCGTTCATAACTACATACAAAACTACATACATACGTACCTACACTTTATAAAGTTGCTGATGATTTCCACTACCCTCAGAGCCAGCACCTTGACGAAGCAACGGCCTGCCGTGATCGAGGTCCTCTTCCAACGACAGCCTTTATGTGGACAGCGCTGCCTTTGAGGAGAACACCTGAAACTGGGGGCGATTCGTTTCACCGGCCCACGGCACTGATGCTTTGTGAGCGCAGCAGATTTTCTATGTTTGCATGTACGCATCGTACAGATTGAAGACCATATTGATTTTGCAGTTTGGACCGCGGCAATGCTTTTTGTCATTTCTCGACTCCTTCTGTCTCCGTTATTGTCATTTTGGCACATCAAAAGTGCGCCACAGGGCCACCCTTTGGCCCGGTTGCGAGCTGGCTCCTAGCCACAGCCCACTGGAATGGTGATCAAGATCAGCCTCAGAGGTTTCAATCTCGTGGATGTCTCTCTTTGCTTGAATTCTCTTTCAGGAGCTTGTCGTAGTGACTTGGAAAGGGGCATATCCTCGGTAACTGCAGTTTGTTCACCATTCTTCACCATTCTTAGCCATGATGAACCATATATCTTATGGATGTCGTATGGATGAGTCATATGGATGTCATATGGATGTCATATGGATGTCATATGGATGTCATATGGATGTCATATGGATGTCACTTGGATGTCAGATGGACGTCAGATGGATGTCATATGGATGTCATATGGATGTCATATGGATGTCATATGGATGTCATATGGATTTCAGATGGATGTCATATGGATGTCATATGGATGTCATATGGATGTCATATGGACCCATGTGGAGGTTTTAATGTGAACCCCTTGGGCTGTGACGAATCTGTGCGAGTCCAAAATCATCCCATGAAAGGATCACAACCTCAGCGCTGATGGTGTCCCATGTCCTGGTGCTCCAGTGCCCATCCCTTGCAAAGGCGCCGGGGCCAGCGGTGCCCCGCGATTGCACAGTGCAAATGTCAGTGAAAAGCGCGGCACCTTTGTTCGAGTTGGCCGAAAGTGACATCGCTTGGCAACCCAAATGTGCGACCAGTTTTGAAGTCACTTTCAGTTTTTCCCCAGATAGCTGACAAGCTACAAGGGGTTCTTACTTCTCTATGGTAGGGCCTCGAATCGGCGCTCTTTTTTGCCGCTGCTCTGCCGCTGTTCATGCTTGTCTCCCTTTGTCTCCCTTTGTCTCTCCTTTGTCTCCCTTGTGGCTCTGGATCGGAGCTTTGTTTGCCGCTGCTCTGCTGCTGCTCATGCTTGTCTCTCTTTGTCTCGCCTTTGTCTCCTCTTTGTCTCCCCTTTGTCTCCCTTCTGTCTCATCTTTGTCTTCCCTTTGTCTCCCCTTTGTCTCCCCTTTGTCTTTCCTTTCGTCTCCCTTGTGGCTCCGGATCTGCGCTTTGTGTGCCGCTGCTCTGCCGCTGCTCATGCTTGTCTCCCTTTGTCTCGCCTTTTGCCGCTGCTCTGCCACTGCTCATGCTTGTCTCTCTTTGTCTCGCCTTTGTCTCCCCTTTGTCTCCCCTTTGTCTCGCCTTTGTCTCCCCTCTGTCTCCCCTCTGTCTTTCCTTTGTCTCCCTTGTGCCTCTGGATCGGCGCTTTGTTTGCCGCTGCTGTGCGGATGATCATGCTTGTCTCCCTTTGTCTCGCCTTTGTCTCCCCTTTGTCTCCCCTTTGTCTCCCCCATCTATGAAAAAATATTGTGCAGGGCAGGGCGGGATAAAAATACACAACCTAAGATCTATGATGATATATTATTGTAACACACACCGTGCAATTCAAAACACATTGGTTCTTTAGAAACATGGGTTGAGAGTGCTCGTACTTGATGATGGTTTCGGTTCAAAGCTTCCTTTCGTCTGGGTCTGGTATGCCCCCCGGTGATCTCTGTAATCGTTGCAGGGAGGTTGCCACACCACCGGGGGAAAGCTGGTGCACCGCCTGCACTGGTTGGGAGAGCCTGGGAAGGGAGCTGGCAGGGCATTGGGATAGCACAGGCTGCAGGATCATCGCCACAGATATTGTGGTGAACTGTGTGCGTCAAGTGCGTGCATTACGCAGCTTGGGAGCTGGTATCAGCCGGGCTCCAGCTGCTGCACCTGAAGCTGGCTCTCGCCGTGCTTCGGGACCTGCCGATCGCCGAGCTCCTGATCCCAGGCCCTCTTTGCCCAGGCGTTCGAAAGCGTCTGCACCGATTGAGGGAAAAGGAAAGTCCTCGCACGAAGAGGAGGACGAGGAATTTGAGGAAGAGAGTGAGGAAGAAGAAGAGGTTCCTGACACGGATCACCGCCCATTGCCTGGAGGAGATAGAAAGCCTCCTGAGCCTCCATACCCACCGCAAGGCCACGTGAAGAGACACCGAGATAAGGAAGCAGAAAGACGTGAAGAACGGGAGAGGTCCCGACATCGAAGAGGAAGAGAAGGACACAGAGAACGACATCACAGGGAAGAGAAAAAGAGAGCAAAGAAAAGAGGTGGACGCAAGCATCAGCGTCTTTACCGATTGGCAGGCAATCCCTTGCTGAGGTTACATCGAAAACCTCCGGCGAGTTTCTGGCACCTTGCCAGTGAGGAGAAAGGACGAGAGTTCCTTGAACGTCCCATTATTTGAGATGGGAGCAGAAGAAGGGAAAGCTTATCTAGTTTCCCATCCCGAAGAATGGCGCACACTCAGTCCCGTGGTGGGGCAAATTGTCGAAGTCAACCTGGCTTCGTCAAGTATGGCGCTCGACACAGAGACTTGGGCGGCCTTCTTTATTATTTCGGTAACCGTGGAGACTTCAGGAAGTATACTTCTGGGCGTTCGCTACATTGGATGCGAAGATTCACACTACGACGCGGTCTTGCAGGAGAAGTTCAGTGTCGGAGGTGGATCCGTGCATCTTTGCGAGAACACTCTATGTGGGATGGACGAGTCTCCAACTATGCCCAGGGTTCATGCTCGAGAAGTTCGCTTATGGACTGCCGAAAGATTCGAAGAAAGTGGTTGCCTACAAGAGTCTCAACGTGCTGCATTGCGGGTTTGGGTGGCCGAGATGGCCAGTCAGGCAATAGAAGCAGCTACGGCTCCCACTCCAAAGAAGGCATCAAAACCTACAGAGACGAAGAGAGCTCGTGGACCTACGACTGCGAGGAAGAAGAAAGGAGAAGAGGATGTTGGCAAAGGGAAAGGAGTAGGAGATGGAAAGAGTCCGGAAGGAAAGGAACCTCCTGGACGGAGGCGAACTCCAATGGCGAAATCAGAAAATGCACCAAAGAGGAAAGCCGCCTTGAAGAGACCAGGAGAGAAGGCTCCAACCGAAGAAGAGGTTCGAGATATAGAAATGGAAAAGGGTGCTGGCAAACGCCGGGCAACCGTACATTCGAAGCCCGTACATATTCCCGAGGTAGCTCATCCCGAAGGACACGAAGGCCTTGGGACTTATGGGCCTGCTTTCACGGAGGAAATGAAGAGGAAGCTTCGAGGCAGGCTACAGCAAGCACGCCCTGGATCAGTGCCCGACGAGGAGATAGAGTATTCCGACGAAGACGAGGAGGATCAGTCGGGTTTGGACGATGGCCGTATAGAAAAAGATTTACGCTCTGTTGCGGGGAGGACAATGATCAATCCTTTGAACGAGGGAACTCAGCTGGCATCGGCCGCGCTGATCCCGGAGATGTGTCCGGGAAAGAAGAAAGGTCAAGCGTTGCTGGCCTTGGGGGATTCAAAAGGCACCACTATGAAAGCCTTGAAGAATCCGTTGGTTCGCCAGGCTCTATCCTCAGCTTCAGCCACCGAGAAGGAAAAGGACAAGAAGAGGAAGAGATCAGGAGGTCAGATCTCGAAGATAGCCAAGGCCCTGACTACCTTGGCATCGGGATTGAAAGGAGACAAGGACGGAAGAGGAGAAGTGAAGAAGAAGAAGAAGAAGAAGAAACGGAAACGAAAGTGGCTGAAAGACGGCACCCTGGTGAGCATCAGCGACAGTTCAAGCGAAGAAGGTTCGACAGACGAGGAAGTGGAAACTCAAGGCTCGGACTCAGAGTGCGAAGCTCCCCTCAAGAAGAAAAGCCAGGAAGCTCCTGGCTCGGTGCTGCAGTTACTCACGGACCACGTGAGGAATTGCCTGGACCAAGGAGCCCTCACCCATCAGGACGATGGGACCAACTCGGTCACCAATGGAGTGAGGATTAAGACGTACTTCATGCTGCAGATCAAACCCAACTTCTTGCAGTACCAGAGAGAGTTGAGAGAAATGTATCATTTAGCAGCAGTGATGGACACCCTGCGTTCGGGCAAACTGTTGACAGCGGGGGATGGCCTTGCAGCGAGATTCATCGCACTGCATCAGTCGATGCTTGACAACAGCTGGGCAACAGCACGCCATATGGAACTCCACAACATGGACAACGAGTTGGCTGCCAGCCCGGCCGTGGTCTTGGCCACCAGGAAGCATTCAAAGCTCATTCAGAAGAGTCAAGGCTACGCGAACAACGAGTGGACTCCCTACAAAGGACGCGGCAGAGGAGGCAAATCAGACTGGGGATGGCAAAACTACAAAGGAGAGCAAAAAGGAGCAAAAGGAAAGAACAAGAACAAGGGCAAAGGGAAAACAAAGAGCCAAGGAAGCGATTGGCAAAACAACAACAGCGAGTGGAAGGACAAGAAAGAGAAGCCCAGCGAAAAGACTACATAGAAGACAAGTCGCTGGCTCAGGCCGGATGCGACAGATTGGAGTCAAGAGTGAAAGCTGTTGATTTCTGGGATTTGGCGCAACTGTGTACAGATATAGATAAGGCTGGATGCGTCATTGCCTGGCCTGGACAGTGGCAAACGCCGTGGCTTCAGTCGATGAGGGGTGGAAGACTTCATTTTTCAGGATCGTTTTTACATCTGATGACTTGCGCAAAGCTGGCCCTCGCCGTGCTTTTAATTTGAGAATCGGAGATTTGAAGCCACTCTGTGTACAGTTGCAAAGGATTAGCTTGGAGGCAGTCACCGAAGAGAACTTTGTGAGACGATGGTCGGAGCAAGCTTGGACCTTGGTGTGTTTGCATGGGTGCAACCGGTTACACGGCTTTGGCGGACCTCTTAAACAAGGGGGCTGGAACAAGGCCGAGAGGCTGGCCATGCGTGCCATCGGTGGAACGGTCAGCCGTGCCCTCTGCCGAGGCCATACTAGTGTTCCATGCGACCTCAAGACCATAGAGGAGCTGAAAAAGAAGAGAGTGAACTATCAAGGAGAAGAGGTAGGTGTTTGTCATAGGCTCACGCTAAGACAGGTATTACAGCTTTGCCACCTCAAGAACATGGAGCCTCCATAGATGCCGTTGATTACCTTTCCCCACATTCGGTATATCTTATGACTCATCCTGATGAAGCCGTGCTACCTGATGATGGTCGTCCCCTCCCCCGGTTGAAAGGGATTATACATGCAGATCCTGTGGAAATGCCTTTGATTGCCCGAGAATTGGTCGCTCGAGGCGTCTGCGATTGGATCGACTTGGACGCCGTGGCAACATACCGCGGGGAGCGCATCTTGAACGGGATGTTTGGAGTGGAGAAACCTTCAAAGATACATACTGGTGAACCAATACTTCGTTTAATTATGAACCTGGTTCCGGCAAATGCGATCTTAAGACAATTTTCTGGGGCAACGAAAAATTTACCTTCGATTACTGCATGGCTGTCCACGGTGGTTGTTGGTGAGGATACAATAAGATTTTGGCAGTCAGATATGTGCAACGCTTTTTATCTCTTTCGTATTCCAAAGGAATGGCAGAAGTATTTATCTTTTAACTACATCGAAGATTTCACGGACCCACTGACTGGAAATGTAAGGAAACGGGCATTAACCTGTTGTGTACTTCCGATGGGCTGGCTATCAAGTGTATCCATTATGCAGGAGATAAGCGAACGTATTCTTCATGTGCATTCTTTGGATCGCGCCGCGCAACTGGTTAGAAACAGGCCCTTGCCACAATGGATGGTTGGGATAGTAAAACAAGCTCGACAGACTTCGCGGTTTTGGTGGCATATCTATTTAGATAACTTTGCAACAGGGCAAATCATTTCACATCGCGATGAGATTGAAGCTGGTGAACAACTTCACCAGAAAGCCGAGCTGGCCTGGGGCACAGCTGGCGTGGTATCATCGGACAAGAAGAGAGCCTCAGCTATTACACAGGTCGAGGAACTGGGGGCCTACGTCGATGGGGACACAGGTTACATGGGTGGTTCACCACAAAGGTTGCTCACTTTGGTTCAGATGACGTTGTGGCTGATTAATCAACCTAGATTGTCAAAGAAGTTGGTACAAGTCATTGCGGGAAGGTGGATACATGTGATGCAATTCAGACGGCCTACAATGTGTATTTTTGAGGAGCTGTGGATGTTCACTACCAAGGGTTGCTTGAAACAAAATTTGGAAAGAGCTACCCGAAGAGAATTTTTCTTGGCCATTATGTTGTTCCCGTTTATGCATACAGGTTTGAAAACTCCAGTTGCCAATATCATCACGGCTTCGGATGCATCAACAAAGGGGGGAGCAGTTGGCTACAGTGATAGACTGACTTCTGTTGGAGAAGATTTTGGTCATTCGCTTCGAGCTTTGCCAACACTAGCTGGGACTATTCCCGTGCTAGTAATCTCCCTGTTTGGTGGCATTGGCGGGGCATTTCGTGCTTACGATTTGTTGGGTTTGTTACCGGTTGGCTTAATTCATTTTGATATAAGCACCACGGCGAACCGTATCATCAGCAGGCGTTGGCCGCATGCAGAAATTTTCACGGATGTAAAGCTTTTGGATGAACCTTTGCTGGATGATCTTTTGGGACGGTATCTAGGAATTGCAGAAATACATCTTTGGGCAGGTTTTCCATGCATAGACCTATCGTCGGCCAACGCAGCTGGAAAGGGTCTTAAAGGACCTCAATCATCATTGTTCTATGAATTGGTTCGAATTCGGAAATTGATGCAGAAGAAAATTGGAACCAGGATCCGGTTGAAATCAATAAGCGAAAACGTCGCATCTATGAAACAAGAAGAAAAACAACGAATATCAGCTACCTTGGAACAACAACCCTATTTTCTTGATCCCTGCGACGCAGTTCCTATGCATAGGCCAAGACTGTGTTGGTGCTCTGAAGAACTGGAAGGGGTCTTTCCAGATGTGCACACAGTTCAAGAACAAAGGTGGCGACGAGTGTGGGCAACTTCAACCTTCCCTCAAATGGAGACCTGCGTTGAACCAGGGGCGGACTGGCCGGGGGGACATCAAGGATGGCTCCTCCCTACCTGTATGAAAGCGATCAAGCGAGCCCAACCTCCTTACAAACCAGCGGGGATTCACAAGTGCTCACATGATACGTTACAACGCTATGCTGCTGACGAATATCGATACCCACCGTATCAATACCAAGCTCAATACATTTTTTACACAGCAACAGGAAACTGGAGAACAATAGCGGCTGAAGAGAAAGAATTATTGATGGGATTTGGATGGAAACATATTTCACTATGCCTTTCAGCCAGTGAAATTAAACAATCTTTTCAGCGATATGACGACATTCGTCATTCACTTCTGGGCGATTCATTCAACATGTATTCATTTGTGATTCCTTGCGCTGCCTTGTGTAAGTCTTTTTTACCCACGATCACATATCAGCATATCACTCAACGTATGGGGTTAGCACCTGGCTTTCGAAATTCGATTCGGTTGCTTTGCCCTCTTGCTCGACGACTACAATATGGATTTGCAGATTGCTCGTCTTCCCTGGAACTAGTTGAATTAAATCAGCATTCGCTTTCTCGTACCAACCATACTGGCTCAGATGTACGGGTAACAACGGGAGAGGTACTCAATCCTAAAGCTTACCCAAGGCAAGGTGTTCAAGCAGACTGGTGGCACTGGCTACCGGCCTTCAAACTCAAGTGGAAACATTCGGAACATATAAACTTACTGGAACTCCGTAGTATTCTTTTGGCAATTCAATACCAGATTTCGCACAAAGGTATTGCTCAACTCCGCACAGTACACATCAGTGACAGCTATGTAGGTCTCAGCATAATTTCAAAAGGTCGCACAAGCAGCAAACAATTATCACGGGTCCTCAGACAACTCAATGCATACCTCCTCGCTTTCGATATTCACCTGATTTTGGGCCATGTAGAGTCAACTGAAAACCCTACAGATGCCGCCTCACGTTCGCTGGATGTTTAATGGAAAACGCACTAGGGAAGAGCGGCAGAAACAACGAAAGCATGTCATTCTACGTGACGCAGGAGTCACTATGAAAACTCAAATCAGGTATTTCAATGGCTTGCAGAAACTGCTGAAATCTCTGGGAAAAGTTCTTTCACCTTTGGATATGGATGAACAAATTTGTAATTGGATACAAGCTTCTTGGGAAGATGGTGAAGCATTATATGTGATTTCCGATGCCTTGTGTGGGCTGCACCACTACGAGCCCTGGACCAAGAGGATGGTACCCATGGCATGGAAACTCTTCTCCACTTGGAGAAAGCTCGAGGGCCCTGATCGTGCCCCGCCACTGACGCATGAAATCGTCTACAGTTGGACCAATTATGCAATTGCCCATCATGACCTCTGTTTCGCATCATTGATATGTTTGGGCTTTTTCGCCCTCCTTAGAACAGGAGAGCTTTTGACAGTGAGACCTTGTGATCTCCTTTTAGGAATCAACAGTGGCATCGTGTCACTGCCACACACCAAATCCGGTCAACGTGACAATGTTGCGGAAATGGTTGCCTTCAACGATTACTTGACGCTGGAAACTCTCCGTGCTGTCATTTCCTATTCCAAGGATACCAATTTGTTTCGTGTCCCTATTTGGAAACATTCAGCCCAGGCATTTCGGAATCGTTTTGCACACTACTGCCACCGTTTCAACCTGGATAGCCACCATTTCCGCCCGTACAGTCTTAGGCGGGGCGGAGCTACATGGTTGTTTCAATGCTCAGGCTCCATGGAAATGGCACTACTGAAAGGACGTTGGTCCTCTACCAGAGTCGCTAGACTCTACATAAGTGATGCACTTTCATATTTACCAGGGCTCACTTTTTCTTCGGAAGCAAAGCAACTTCTGAATCAATGGTCTCCTTTGTCAACGTGAAACACGTCAAGCTAGGGACCGTGGAAAGGTAATTTCAATGTTTCTTGAGAAGCTTTTCAGATAAAAATCTGCTCCTCTACCATGAGGAAAGTCCCTACCATGGGACGGAAAACTGAAAGAATTGGCAATAAGTTGCAAAGCGGATTAAGTTGAAGATAGCCCAATTGGGCATTACACAAGTTTGTCTGGCAATCCAGGATTAAATCCTGATTGCTACAAAAGCCTTCGCAAGTCATCAAGACAAAAAGAGCAGCTTGATACCCAGGTTTATGGTACACGCCCTGGAAATCTTTGCGCACAATGCGCCCGCTATCTAGGGTCTATGCTGGTGTAATTTTTGATTCGGCTTCGTTTGTCGCACAAGAATTTGAGAGTAGACATGAGACATTTGACTGGTTAGACAAGTGCGGGAAGCCCTGGTCATCGGTAGGCAGTAGCATTGTCGAAACCATAGCTGCTACTGGCAATAAATCCCTTCGAAACCATTTGGTGTCAGGATTGCTGGAGCGAACAATCACTGCTGTTGCAAGTTTGAAAAACAGGATTGTTTTTGAATAGATCTCATGGTACAATTGAGTCCGAAGTGCGACTGATGCGGGCTCATGTTCATTCACATTCATATTGCGATTGTTGTTGCAGCCAACCCATCAAATCATCCAACTCCCTTCGCTGCATTGCAAAGGTCAGAGGTCAAAGGCCCGGGGAAATTCTGTAGAACGAACCACCTGATTCTTGTCGACAAATGGATGACGATCAAAACCGATTATATCAGGAACGCCGCAGTTGAAATACAGCATCAAGCATGGAGAAGGTGTGACAGCCACAGAAACATGCCGAGGCGGAAAGCTGTCCAGTGGCATTTACAAATCAGTCCAGCTCCAACAACATGGCGATGAGCCAACCCAAAACCCACAAAGGTGAACATCCCGAATCGACGGCATTGGTGTTTGATATTGAGCAGGGGTTCACTTTTCACTTACCTACCATTGTCACTGATTGCTGTATCTCCAAACTCTTTATTCCTGGGCTGGTCACCATGGGAATGGGGCCTTAAATGCTATATAACCACTGCCATACTGATACCACACAGACATCATCCATGGCGTGGGAAGCAACTCAGCGCCGCCCGAGCCTCAAGTGACTCTGCACGTTTGGATCCCTGACAAGGATCCATTGCTGGGAAACAATCAACAGCTGAGCAGCGAAGCATGGTTAATCACACCGTCAGTAGAGCTTGCATATGGTTCATGGCAGTTGATTGACGTTATAATTTGAATGTTTATTTGGTTATTGGCAGTTATTGTTTCTTGATTGCCAGTTATTGTTCCTTGATTGCTTGGATATTTGTGGATGACCTCTTTGGATAAAAGGGGCATACCTGGACAACGAGGGCACCATGTCTGGCCTTCGGCCAAGGTGTGAAAGGCGCCGTGTGTGTCTTCCTCGCCTTGAGCTCCTCATGTTGGGTGGGCCCGGTGGGTCACCCGGTGGGTCACCCGGTGAGTCACCCGGTGGGTCGCGTGGCACAGAGCTTGAGCAGTTCCAGGGGTCGTCCACAATGGCGACTCGCAAGGCAGGCCATTGCCGAGCCACCAGTGAGAACTCGGCCGCCCGACGTGGGGGTGAACACAGACGTTGGCCGCAGCGAGTGGACGGAGTGTTTGATCAAAGATCCAGGGGCGGCAAATGGCGAGGCCTCTCTGGGTTTAGAGACTTGGGTCTTTCGAAGCGTGGACTATGGGGACTTCGAGCACTTCTTGAAAATTCGAGGATTTCAGAACGAAGGCCAGCGAGCCTCGCTGAACTGCAGGGAACGTCAGATTGATGCAGAAATCACGTGTTCGGAATGCGTGCGGCTGCTTCGTGGTGGCTACTATGGACATTTGGGCGTCTCCGTTCCAGCTTATCCACCGCAAAAAGAGGCCAGGCCTAAAGGATCCTAGAGGGCTTCGGTTTTGACCATTTGTGAAAGTGATTTGTTTGCTCGCTGCCCAAGGAAGGTCCTTTCCACACCCAAAATGGACATGGTTGGGGTACCCACACAGGCCATGCCCCGCCAAACGTTTGAGGCCTTGGGGTGCCTGGCCCTATCAAAGCTGATCGATATGCCGGCACCCAGCACCACAGAAGACGACAGTGGCGATTGGGACGGCGATGAGGGGCGTCAGACGGCCTTCTGCAACAGCGTCAATGTCCGAATGGAGAAGGCTGGTGACACGTCGCACGGGCAACCCACAGTTTTGTGTGCTATATGGTATTGGTTTTTAGATGGTTTTTATATAGTGTGTTGTTTTTTTTGGTCCAGGTTTAAGTGAGCTAGTGTGAGTTACCTTCATCATCCTTCATCCACAACCTGACCTGTAATAACAATTAATAACATGCAATCAGTGCGAGACCTGGGTTTCATCTTGTTGGGTTGTGCCTTGTGCTCTTGGCATTGGCAAGTCAGGTTCATTCAGATGGATCATCAGCGATCAAAAATCATTCTCCAGATCTGCAGTCAACAGCATTTGTTGTAACCTTCGAGCCATTTGCAGCAGGTATCCATAGGCATTCCTTGGTACCCCCATGGGCTTTTACACATTGTCAGGTCACCACAGCCGCACCCCAGGTCAGTGCGTGAGCGCTCGCCAAAATGGTGCAGCGAGTTCCCTTCGCCAGCGAAGATGCCATACCTTGGATATGAACCGCATATGGTACACTGGTTTGCTAAGATGGCATTCTATACAATGAGGATATACACAGGTTTACTATTATGGCCTATGGCACTATGGTTTGCTAGGAAAAGGTGTCCATGTCAGAAATTGGGGAGTGAATTTATTTGGTTGCATGATGCAGCACTCAGTCGCGATCCCAAAGTTTTGTTTGGCAAATCGAGCCCTGACAGTCGCCGGGAAGGTCCTCAACAGATAGGTTTGATTTACTCAATGAATGTGATGGCCGGTGCCCAAAGTTGGCATTGCGGGTAATGATGGTTCTTCATCAATGATGGTAGCTCCTTAGCAGACCAGAAATTCTTGTTCCTTGGCAGCTCTTGGCCTGATGTCCGGCCTTCGGGGGTCCTGACTGTCCAGAAACAACAGCCTTGTCGGCTCAGCTTAGCGAACTCACGCGCCAGAGCTTAACTAGTGAAAGCTGCGTGGTAAAACCATGGCACGCAGCATGTCATGTCTGTGGATGATTCTGTTCACCTGCGTTTGGGGTGACATGGTGCGGGCCTAAGGGGGGAAGTGGTCAGGGGCGAGTCTCAACTGGCTCTTTTTAGTCTTTCCGATGGTCAGGAGCTGCTTCACGAACTTCCCATCCTCAGACACCCAAAGGAAGGTGTTAGCCAGCAGGTGATTAGCCATGGTGAGCCCTGATCCATGCTGATGCTGACCCAACCGTGGTTCGCGCATTGTCGCGCCAGGAGCATCGCGAGAGGTTGAACAAGTTGGCAGAGCTCTTAGAGGAGCTTGGGAGACCTGGCTTTGTTGCGAGTTGTTTGATCATGGCTGGGCATTGGTAACAACAGCTGCTGCAGGACGAGGGGGACAATCTGAAGGCCATGGCAGCTGCCCTGCAGAAGGATTTCGTCGAGGGGACATGGGGATCAACGACACGACATGCCGGTCACTATTGCAGATTGAGCAGCAAGTCACTCATGTAGCAGCTTGAGAGTGTGACTCTTTGTTCTTTGCAAGATCTGGCTGTGGGTCAAAATCCCGTTCCCATGGTTCCCCTATCATTAACCATTGCTTTCCCTATAGTTGGCTGGGTAATAACCACCATTATTGGTTGGTTAATATTGACCCATAGCCATCTGATTCTCCGAAAGCTGATCACCGCAACAGACAAGCACACACACAACTCAGAAAGAAGACTAAGACTGGCTCTAGAAGGACATGTTTCCACCATGCTGGCAACAGCATCGATCACTTTTCGCACGCGGGTCCCTCATTGATGCACACCGTTGGGTCTCAGGAGTCCGGTGCTGTTGAGGACGTCCTGTCCAGACAGGAGGCGGCTCATGTGCGTCCGGTTTGATGGACAATTGAAAAACTTGAGATACATTGAGCCGTATACGGTGCCCTGTAGGACTGACCGATGCTATAAGACTTTTTTCCCATCTATCGGCGATCGGTATCTTTACCTGCTGGTCTTTGACTCTCTGCCCCTTTCTCTCTCTTGCCTCAACATTCGCTGGGAGTCGAGTGAAGTACGGCTCCCCAACATCAGCATTGGTGCGGGTGCTCCCTGATGGCACTGAAACCAGGAAGCCGCAGCTATCAGAGCTGCAGCCAGCGGCACCAGCATGTTGAACTTGGGAGGAGAGGTGCTCAGCTCCTAGGCTCAACACTGGGCCCGCGTTGGATTGAAGAAATTTGAAGATGGTTCATTAAACCTTTGGATTTAGATGATTTAAATATTTAAGTGCATGTTTATTCAGATTCATCAGCATAGCTTCGAAACCTCTCAACAAAGCTGGGGAATTGCCGACTCAACGGGCAGCTACAAGGGGACAGTTCTCTGGCAGCACACCATCGCTCACATTTGGGGAATCATTTCTCTCACGGAGCAATGGGACAAAGTGGGTCTCCCCCAAACCTCCTCAAGGAGCGGGTGCTCGTGGTGACTTGCCCGCTGCCCACATCCTGGGGAACCAGGGTCAAGTGTCGTTGCTGTGCACCCTGTAGCAGTGCCTCCCAGTGCTTTAGCATCCTGCCTTAGGTTCGTCCGTGAAGGCGAGGCTGGGCTCTCAGGATCTTTGACCTGTGAAACAGATCGCCTTCCATCGGAAAGGCCACATGCGAACGCATGGCTTAGAAGTTGATCATGCAGCTAGTCACAGCTAGTCATTTGGAAGATGAGGGGTTGAATGGCTGAAACATGTCAAGCTCATGCAAAGTAGGGCAGGCAAATGTGCTGATATGGTCGGATATGCTGCAATGCTTTCTGCATGGGAACTGAACCGATGGTATGTTTGGCATGCGTGGTTTGCACACGTTCGCAGTGTATATGTGGCACGATCCCCATTTTGCCACACCTGGACGTGACAAGGGCCTTCGCGGGGAGATGCTTGGCTGAGTTTCCAGTGGGAGAACTGTGCCATCCAAGTTTCATCGGGGAGCTGGGAAATGTCTGGACCAAACATTGTGACAAATTAATACAAATTATTGGTAGTGACTTTGTCACTAGGGATCCCTATACAAATCATTGGTAGTGACTTTGTCACTAGGGATCCTATACAAATTATTGGTAGTGACTTTGCCACTAGGGATCCCTATACAAATTATTGGTAGGGACTTTGTCACTAGGGATCCCTATACAAATCATTGGTAGTGACTTTGTCACTAGGGATCCTATACAAATTATTGGTAGTGACTTTGCCACTAGGGATCCCTATACAAATTATTGGTAGGGACTTTGTCACTAGGGATCCCTATACAAATCATTGGTAGTGACTTTGTCACTAGGGATCCTATACAAATTATTGGTAGTGACTTTGCCACTAGGGATCCCTATACAAATTATTGGTAGGGACTTTGTCACTAGGGATCCCTATACAAATCATTGGTAGTGACTTTGTCACTAGGGATCCTATACAAATTATTGGTAGTGACTTTGCCACTAGGGATCCCTATACAAATTATTGGTAGGGACTTTGTCACTAGGGATCCCTATACAAATCATTGGTAGTGACTTTGTCACTAGGGATCCTATACAAATTATTGGTAGTGACTTTGCCACTAGGGATCCCTATACAAATTATTGGTAGGGACTTTGTCACTAGGGATCCCTATACAAATCATTGGTAGTGACTTTGTCACTAGGGATCCTATACAAATTATTGGTAGTGACTTTGCCACTAGGGATCCCTATACAAATTATTGGTAGGGACTTTGTCACTAGGGATCCCTATACAAATCATTGGTAGTGACTTTGTCACTAGGGATCCTATACAAATTATTGGTAGTGACTTTGCCACTAGGGATCCCTATACAAATTATTGGTAGGGACTTTGTCACTAGGGATCCCTATACAAATCATTGGTAGTGACTTTGTCACTAGGGATCCTATACAAATTATTGGTAGTGACTTTGCCACTAGGGATCCCTATACAAATTATTGGTAGGGACTTTGTCACTAGGGATCCCTATACAAATCATTGGTAGTGACTTTGTCACTAGGGATCCTATACAAATTATTGGTAGTGACTTTGCCACTAGGGATCCCTATACAAATTATTGGTAGGGACTTTGTCACTAGGGATCCCTATACAAATCATTGGTAGTGACTTTGTCACTAGGGATCCTATACAAATTATTGGTAGTGACTTTGCCACTAGGGATCCCTATACAAATTATTGGTAGGGACTTTGTCACTAGGGATCCCTATACAAATCATTGGTAGTGACTTTGTCACTAGGGATCCTATACAAATTATTGGTAGTGACTTTGCCACTAGGGATCCCTATACAAATTATTGGTAGGGACTTTGTCACTAGGGATCCCTATACAAATCATTGGTAGTGACTTTGTCACTAGGGATCCTATACAAATTATTGGTAGTGACTTTGCCACTAGGGATCCCTATACAAATTATTGGTAGGGACTTTGTCACTAGGGATCCCTATACAAATCATTGGTAGTGACTTTGTCACTAGGGATCCTATACAAATTATTGGTAGTGACTTTGCCACTAGGGATCCCTATACAAATTATTGGTAGGGACTTTGTCACTAGGGATCCCTATACAAATCATTGGTAGTGACTTTGTCACTAGGGATCCTATACAAATTATTGGTAGTGACTTTGCCACTAGGGATCCCTATACAAATTATTGGTAGGGACTTTGTCACTAGGGATCCCTATACAAATCATTGGTAGTGACTTTGTCACTAGGGATCCTATACAAATTATTGGTAGTGACTTTGCCACTAGGGATCCCTATACAAATTATTGGTAGGGACTTTGTCACTAGGGATCCCTATACAAATCATTGGTAGTGACTTTGTCACTAGGGATCCTATACAAATTATTGGTAGTGACTTTGCCACTAGGGATCCCTATACAAATTATTGGTAGGGACTTTGTCACTAGGGATCCCTATACAAATCATTGGTAGTGACTTTGTCACTAGGGATCCTATACAAATTATTGGTAGTGACTTTGCCACTAGGGATCCCTATACAAATTATTGGTAGGGACTTTGTCACTAGGGATCCCTATACAAATCATTGGTAGTGACTTTGTCACTAGGGATCCTATACAAATTATTGGTAGTGACTTTGCCACTAGGGATCCCTATACAAATTATTGGTAGGGACTTTGTCACTAGGGATCCCTATACAAATCATTGGTAGTGACTTTGTCACTAGGGATCCTATACAAATTATTGGTAGTGACTTTGCCACTAGGGATCCCTATACAAATTATTGGTAGGGACTTTGTCACTAGGGATCCCTATACAAATCATTGGTAGTGACTTTGTCACTAGGGATCCTATACAAATTATTGGTAGTGACTTTGCCACTAGGGATCCCTATACAAATTATTGGTAGGGACTTTGTCACTAGGGATCCCTATACAAATCATTGGTAGTGACTTTGTCACTAGGGATCCTATACAAATTATTGGTAGTGACTTTGCCACTAGGGATCCCTATACAAATTATTGGTAGGGACTTTGTCACTAGGGATCCCTATACAAATCATTGGTAGTGACTTTGTCACTAGGGATCCTATACAAATTATTGGTAGTGACTTTGCCACTAGGGATCCCTATACAAATTATTGGTAGGGACTTTGTCACTAGGGATCCCTATACAAATCATTGGTAGTGACTTTGTCACTAGGGATCCTATACAAATTATTGGTAGTGACTTTGCCACTAGGGATCCCTATACAAATTATTGGTAGGGACTTTGTCACTAGGGATCCCTATACAAATCATTGGTAGTGACTTTGTCACTAGGGATCCTATACAAATTATTGGTAGTGACTTTGCCACTAGGGATCCCTATACAAATTATTGGTAGGGACTTTGTCACTAGGGATCCCTATACAAATCATTGGTAGTGACTTTGTCACTAGGGATCCTATACAAATTATTGGTAGTGACTTTGCCACTAGGGATCCCTATACAAATTATTGGTAGGGACTTTGTCACTAGGGATCCCTATACAAATCATTGGTAGTGACTTTGTCACTAGGGATCCCTATACAAATTATTGGTAGTGACTTTGTCACTAGGGATCACTAGGGCATTTTCGGCTGGTGCATGTTCTCCTCCGCCGAAAAAAAATGACTTTTGACTGCGCTGCCCCTTTGCCAATCGCACACCTTTCTAGTTGCTGCAGTTGGATCCTCAACTTGTGGGCCGTGATTGTTTGTTTGCTTTCTAGGTTTCATATGTTTCATGCAGGACCCCCAATGCCCAAAATGGATGCCCGACATGATTTGGTCAGGGGATGGTTTCATATGTTTCATGCAGGACCCCCAATGCCCAAAATGGATGCCCGACATGATTTGGTCAGGGGATGGTTTCATATGTTTCATGCAGGACCCCCAATGCCCAAAATGGATGCACGACATGATTTGGTCAGGGGATGGTTTCATATGTTTCATGCAGGACCCCCAATGCCCAAAATGGATTTGGTCAGGGGATGGGGGTCATTATGCCCTCGCCCAGGTTGATTCAAACGGCGCAGTCGCTGCCGGTGCAGCCGCTGCCGGCGCAGCCCATGGGAGCATCTGTAAGCTTGGAGGCATGACCGCGCGAGTTCGGAATCTCTCGCTGGGATAGGAACATGTGGAGCTACCACCTGCTACCGCAGGAGTGACCATGAGTGACCTGATAGGCCTGATAGAGATCAGGAGAGAGAGAGGCCACATGCTACCGTCAAAAATGAGGTTTCCTGGTCAGAATTTCGATGAAATTCTAGGAGCCGACACCATCCGACACCTCTTGGCGATTTTGATGGTTTTGATGCGGAGGTCAAATGATATCAATGTGGCTGTGGGTCAAAACCCCGTGCCCCTGGTTCCCCTATCATTAGCCAGGCTGTTTCCCTTATGAAATTGTTGGTCATTATCAACCATTCTTGGTTGGTTCATATTGACCCGAACATCTGGCTGCTGTGCGTGCCCGACGGATGGAGCAGCGCACTGGGTCACGGTCTTCAGTGAAACTGCAACTTCCGAAGCGACAATCGTCTGAAGTCCTTGAGATGAGATGAACTTTGTTGAGCTTTCCGACATAGGTCACACCAGGGTGCAGCAGTTTCGAGTCGGATCTGGTGTGTTCTGTCATCACCTTGAGGTAGCATCAAGTCTGGGGGAGGTCCCCATCCAGGTCCTGGAAACTGTTGCAGGTGAGTTCGTAGCAGAGGCAGCAAAATGTCCTGTCGCGGCAATGCTGGTCGAACCGCTAGTCCACTGCTGTGAATGGAAAAACCTTGAAGGTACCCAGAGGTAACAAGACGCCGCTGCACCGGCGGGTGCAGGGCTGTGTCTCGCAAGACCGCCATCTGTGTGAACATCTGCTGTGTAGTGTCAGCAAATTCGGCAAATGAAACGTCATAGGCCATCAGCTGGTCATACGTTTCAAACACAACCAATCTATCTTTTCCATCCTGGGCTCTTCGACGAAGCGGCAACCACATCCCCGAAGTCAGCATTAATGACATGGACATTTCAATCCACGTCACCCCAACCTCCTGCAATTCCAAGGTATCATCCGTAGGCCATCGCAATTGTTCAAGCCAAGACAGAAAAAGCCGACTCCATGTCGGACCCCAAGCAAAATCTCGACCATGGTCAACTGTCGGAGTCGGCAGCTCCCAGCAATGCAATGGCATGTAGCGAATCAACCTATCACAGATAGTGTCAGGGGCCTGTGTGTGTGGTCGGTGCGTGTCATGTTGATGCGAGAGCCCACGCAATTGAGCACGTTGTCTCTGCAGCTCAAGGAAGTAAGCATAGTATTGTCGGAGAAGTCCTTCCTGCAAGTCCATATCTCTGAAAATTTCATCCGCCTCAGCCACAAGTTTGCTCATCTGATGTTGACAAGTCAGTTGAGCTGAGGCATCAGCAACAAAGTTCCCGATTCGGTCATACTTCAAAAGAGCATCATGTGTCAGTGAAATATCCTGGTGGGCCTTGATTTTGACAAACTGATAGGATCCCTTCTGAACCGCTGACCACAGCTAGAGCGACAAGTCCGGTTCAGAGTGCGTGTAGAGCTGTCGGGGGTCAGTGATCATCAAACATCTGTCGCCCAATGAAACAGCCAACTGGGAATCACAAATGATCAAAGCACGGTCCACATGTTCACAGAGATATATAAGTGCAGAAATTTCGGCTCTATGTATTGTCTGTTCACCTGTAAGTCGGGTAGCCAAGATAGTGGACAAGGTGGGCACCTGTCGATCAACTGTCCAATGTCGTGCAAAGTGCATGCGAGTTTGATCTGTATCAGCTGTGTCAAGCACTACTGCATAGGCAGCGTGTGCCGCATCTGAACAATCATTGTGGATGCAACTTCCATCTGTGAAAAACCGCAACGTATGTCCTGCGTCAGTCAAACTCCTCAACCTGGTTTGTAGGGTTTCATCCATGGTTGGAGGTGTCAGATTATCACAAATCATACGAAAGAATTCGCGAGACGGATGGCAAGTCATCACTGGCAGTTCATGAAAATCAAATCCTTCCTGTTGGATTGCATCAAGCACCGTGACATGGCTCCTACGGATGTCTTCCGTTGCTGGGCAGTGATAGATACGGTGTTCTCGAGTGTCTATCTGATCACAATGTATGCAGTTGGGAGTTGTCTGAGGATCCCATTTGGCTTGCTGTGATGCAGTCTGGAAGGCTCCTGAAATTTCATTCAACAAAAGTTTCTGCTGGGAAGGCGGAAAAGTTCGCACGACTCGTCTGGTGGCCTCAGCGTGAATTGGGCCGTGTCCCTTCCAAGCAGCCCTAGACGAATGCAGTGTAAGGAGGTCACTGGACCAAGCATGTAGCAACAGCCTGGTGAGTTTGGCTGCTCCCAATGTCAGAAAGTCACAAAATTCGAACGTGGCAACCTGCAGTCTGCCATGCATTATCAAGTTGCCAGTCAATTCGGTTGAGATAATGGCGAAGCGCCCCCGCCGGGCCTCGACATTTGTGTGAGGTGCCCGAATGCTCACAAACTGCATCAATGAAGCTCTGCCGTTGGCTCTGGGAGGCTTTTCTCAGGTATCTCTGTGCCGCAGAAATGGCCACCTTTATCACATGAAGTTCCGGGTCCAGAATGCCTGGTGTGAGCTTTGACCATTTTGATAGCATGATATCCCATAGGTAGGTACAGTGCCTTCTTGATTTCAGTGTCCAGTGTCGATCACCACGACTTGCCGCAGCTGGGAGGGCTTAGCTTGTCTCTTGGTGTGAGAAAGGGTGTGCCCATCGGTCGGGCGTGTGGTACCCCATTAGCTGGGGTGTTGTGCATGGTACTCGGAGCTGTTTGATCCAGGGTAACTTGCAGATAGCCGTAAGATGGCTTCGAACAAGGAGGACATCCCAACCTGGGATGGATCAGCCGCTGCTTTTGAGAGCTTTGCTGTAGCATGCCGCTGGTATCAGCGATCCTTAAGGGACTCTGAGAAATCACAGGCGGCAGCGAAGGTGTGGCAACGATTGCAGGGAGCCCCAAAGTCTGTTGTGAAACGTTTGAAGCCAGAAGATTTCGATGGGGAACAGGGACTGGATCGATTGCTAGCAGTGTTGCGTGAATCTCCATTGCAAGCTCTCCCAATCCCTGACTCATTCAATCGTCTGGAAGCATGGAATGGTTTGAAGAGATATGATCGCGAATCCATGGCTGAGCTACTGATTCGCGAAGAAGATCTTTTCACTCAATTACAACAGTCACTTCAGAGGGCACGACAAGATAAAGGGCAACAGCAACAAGCAGCTATAGTAGACCGAAGAGCCCCCAGACAGTTCTTTGATCCTGCCAACACTCCGTCCAGGTTGGAAAGAGGATCTCCAGCAGCTGGCCGACAGCGTGGTATGGCTACTCCAATGGCCGATCCGGCTGTTCAGCCTTTCTTTGAAGACGAACTACGAGGGTATCGGCTACTGAAAGCAGCACGGTTGACTACAACAGAGAAACAGTATGTCCTCACTCAAACACGAAACAATACCAACTTTCATCAAATCCGGTTGGCACTTCGTTCCTTGTTTTCTGATGAAGGTGAGAACAAAGGCCATGAATATCGTCGTTCTGCAAGGGCATGGTATGCTGACATGGGTGATGACGATGACTGGACTGGTTGGGGCGATGAAGCTTACTGGCAAGATTATGGTTGGTCTATGGATGATTGGTCAACGGATGATCCTGGGTGGGCATACTGGTATGATTGGTATGGTGATTCGGGCTATGATGAATGGTTTGGTGAAGAACAGGATGATGATGAAGAAGAATTTTCAGATAGTCCGGAATCCAAACAACTGCAAGAGGCATATAGCCTTGCTGAAGAGGCGAACAGGACCCTGCGTGAAGCGCGGGAGGCTGTGCGCAAGACGCGCCAAGCGCGCGGCTACTATGCGCCTGAGTCAATGGGTGGCAAGGGTCGTTCTGATATATCGAAGTCAAAGTCCCTCCCTTCTTCTCCAGCTGCATCTCCTTCGAAGTCAAAGGGGAAAGGCGTGAAGGGAAACGGCGGTTGCTTCATTTGTGGAAAGTTCGACCATGGCTACCTAAAGTGTCCTGATCGTTTTTCAAAAGGCAAAGGAAAAGGTAAGATGAAAGGAAAAGGAAAGTTTGGTAAGGGCAAGTTTGGCAAGAAAGGTAGCAAAGGTTCATACTATGCTGACATTCCTTCGGATTTGGTTGCAGCTGCATGGGATGCGACATCGTCGTTTGGAAGATCGGCTACCAGAGTGATCATTGACTCCGGTGCCACCGAAAATGCAATTGGAGCCCACAGTCTCAATGATCTTCTTTTGGCATCGAATTTTGACTTCTCCGTATCCCGAGATAACCTTCCTACCTTTCGTTTTGGCAATGGTTTGAGTGATTCTGCGATGAGTCGAGTTGAACTACATGGGACCATTCTTGGCGATATTGCTTTCTATGTACTTGGTGGTTCTGGTGAAACAACTCCTCCTCTATTGGGATCTCGCACTCTTAGGCAGAAACACTCCCTCTTGTCCTATGCCAACGGCTTGTTCATGTTCAAAGGGGATGGCAACCATGATATTCAAGCAGTTCGCATGCAAGCACTTCAATCCGGACATGTCACAATTGACCTGGCCCAGGAAACTTCGAAGATTTCTCCTGAGAAGTTCTACGAGGCCATGTTTTCGGAAGGGTACCAACCGGGACAGCATGTTGCATGTGACACTGATGCTGTCCAAGCCTCCATGACCACGGATCACGACATGATTGACGACAAGAAAGATGTCACAGTTTTCATGATGTCCACACAACATGATGACATGCAAATGGTTGACTCAAGTTCTTTGGCCCAAAGACTTGGAAATTTGCAGAACAAGATTTCAGTTCTTCAGAATGGCCTATCCGGCACGGTCTCCCAACAAGACCCCGGCTGCGATAGACGACATCCGCCAGAAGGGCTTCCCATGTTTCAGCGACCATCGAGAAGGTCCACTTCGCCAGAACCAGCATGCTCAGTGGAGAGATTGCCAACGTTGCGGCATTCGCATGATGTACGCAAGCAAAAGCACAAAGGCTGGTGCGGGATGTTTTCGTCACATGGGACCAGAACCTGGCGTGCTTCAGGTTGCCATGAAGGCCTTGGAGGCGGAGATGGAGCCCAGTCAAGTGACTGCAACAGTTGTTGCCGGAAAAATCATGGAAGTGAAGGGAAAGATGCTCCAGATGGGCCTGAAGACAACGATGAGCAGGAACGTCACCTACGAGGCGTACCTGGATCGATTGACCCAGATTGGAGTCGACGACCCCAACATTCTGAAGACCGACAAATTGGACGAGGAGGACAGGGCATCATTGATCAAGCACTTGAACAAGCCGGAGCCCAAAAAGAAGACCTCGGACCACAAGTTGCGTCAATTGATCAAGAAGGAGCAGGGCATCGCAACGGAGACGCAACAGTTTCCCCAGGAGCAGATGAAGAAGTTGACTGCAGAGCAAGTGATTGTGATTGGAACGGAGTCAGAGGAAGAGATGGACGAAGAGGAGAAGGCCCGTTCCAAGGCCTCTGGCAGTCACTGAAGAATCTGCGAGAAAGGATGCATGCAAAGGCCACAACTGGCCTTGAGAATTCAACAGATGAATCCTTGAAGAATGCTTCGACGAAGTCGGGTGATGCTACAGTTGTTTCACAGCCGATGACTGATCGGCATGGGCATTTTGCTCAACAATCAGATCAGGCCAAGCTTTGGGATACCTTGCCAAATGACAACCAAGGATCCAAGAACTATGTCACTGCATCCACTGCGACAAAGCTGGCCAAGAATGCAGCTCTGATTGGTGCGATGATCGTTGCCCCAGTTCATTGCCTCATGAATCAACTACATGGAGGACCTTCCTTCATGGAAATAGCTTGCGCACCGAATTCAGCTTTGTCACAATCATTCATCGACGCAGGCTATGATATCCAAAGAATCAACTTTCGTGAGGGCTATGACCTTGAGAGCAGATCTGGCACTCAGAAGCTGTTGAGAGAAGTACGAGAAGCACCACCGAAGTTTATGTGGGTTTCCCTACCATGTACTCGACTGAGTCCATTGAACAATCTAACACCTCGAACTGATGAACAATGGGCCGCTTTCCAGAAGAGACTCTACAGAGACCTTCGACGAGCTGAAGAAGTATCTGACTCAGTGATTGAGACAATCTCTTCTGGTGGTGACTTTGGTTGGGAATGGCCTACTGGTGCTTCAAAAGGATGGCGCGGAAAAGCCATCGAGAAGATTCAAAGGGCTGCGAAGAAACTATCTCGTCCGATCTACTGGTGTCAACTTCATGGATGTGCCTATGGATTGAAGTTCAACAACTTACCAGTGCTGAAAGGTTGGACAGTGATGACAAGTAGCAAACAACTATGGCTTAGCCTTCAACGCAGATGTCCTGGTCACCCTGACCATGTAGCGTGTCGAGGGCAAGTGGCAGTGGCATCAGCCTACTATCCACCTGAGATGGTTACGGCCATTCGCAAAGCCGTCATTGCTACTTGGAATGAAGTTGAAGAAAGAGGAGGATTCTCTATGACGAAAGATGTTGAAATCCATCTTTGTGGGACCGATGTCCAGGAGGAGACTTCAAATGTCGAGTGGCATGCCAGGGCTGATGATCCCCAAATCCTGGCTCTTTCCAGACAACGATTTCCAGATGCTCCTCCTACAGGAAAGAAACTGGAGCAAATTCGACAGATCATGCTCCGTATCCACCGAGCCAGTGGACATCCATCAATGGGAAATCTACAGCAGATGTTGAGGGCACGACAAGCCCCATCATGGGCAATTGAGCTTGCTGGCTCATTGCAATGCCCAGTTTGCATAGATGCAAAAAGGCCTAGACCGGCCCCTCCGGCATCGAGTTCCACCATGCCTGCACTGTATGAGATGGTGGGCACTGATGTCTTTGAGGTTGAGTTTGAGGCTAAGGAGAATCGAGATCAAGGTGTTGTTACCCTCCAGAAAAAGGCCAAGTTCATCCTTTGGCGTGATAGAGCTAGTGGATTGGCTATGACTGAGCTTCTTCAAGTTTATGGCGGTGATGTGAAGAATTGGGAGCCGACCTCTGAAGAAGTGATCAAGTCCTTCGCTCATTGGCTTCAACATAACCCAACTCCAAAATGGGTGATCTCCGATCCAGCCACTTACTATACATCGAATAGATGGTTGGACTACTTGGCAAGATCTGGTGTGGGAGCTATGACCGCACCTGCCGAAGCACACTGGATCTTAGGTGCTGAAGAATCTTGCATCAATCTCCTAAAGAACACCTTCAAGAAGCTCTTGAAGGAGGACAATGAGATGGATGTGGAAGTTGCTATGACGTTGGCAGCTCACGCACACAATCAAACCATTGGTGCTTCGGGCTATTCACCATTTCAATGGACTCGAGGGTCCGATTCTCCAGAACCTGGCCTCCCTGTTGGCATGAATCCTGCAAAAGCCTTTGATGGTATGCTCAAGTTGAAGGCTCGAGCAAAGGCAGCCTATGAGTTGGAATATGCCAAGTCCAGGATGAGCAAACTCAACAATGCAGTGGGCAGGCCTCCTCAAAAGTATGCCATCGGAAGCCTATGCATGATTTGGCGACAGAAGATGAGACCTGGAAAGGTCTCTGGCCAATGGGTTGGACCACTTCGAGTCTTACTTCAAGAAGGCTCAACCGTTTGGTTGGCCACGGGAGCTTCGTTGGTGAAGGCCAAACTCAACCAGGTGAGACCCATCACCAAGAAGGAGGAGCTCCAGTCTCAACTGGAAGGAACCACCATTTTCAGAATGCCGACGACTTTGGAATCCTTGATGAAGAACTTCTCTGGAAAACATTATACGAATATTACGGGTGAAGTACCTTCGGAGGCAATGCAGCAAGCAGACATGACTCCGACAACTGTCATCCAGACTCCTTCCCCAGAGCGGTCGAAAGCTGACACATGGCGAGTTGAAGATGGATGGTTGATCCGTGTGCATAACACTCCACGGTTGGCCCTCTTCACTCCCAATCGAGTTCAGCAATGTCCTCTTTCAGAAGAAGACCTGACTGGAAAACGAAAGAGTTTGGTCAAGACGCAGATGAGTACGGTGGCCTCCTCCTCATCAGCTCCTCCTATGGTTGAGATCCTTGATGACTACAAGGAAGATGCAGATCCACAACGTCTACTACAAGAACGTTGGACTGGTGAGACTCATTTTGAGATCAAGGCTAAATCTCGAAAGAAGAACCCCATTCAAGGTGTGAAGCGGAAGAAAGAAAAGGGGAAAGAAGTGAGTACTCTTCCTGAGGATGAAGATGAAGAGCAACCACATTCGAAGAAGAAAGCTGAGGAAAACGAGGCTGACCCTGAGGCCATCTTTCCTCCGGTTCCTGAAGGAATGGTTCGAGCTCTGAAAGAACGTGGCCCTGACGTCCTCGATGGACTACCATCAGCCAGTGCACAGGAAGGCCCAGAAGTTGGAAACAAGTGCATTGTGAAGGATTGTGCCTTGCCTGGTGGACATGATGGACCACATCGTGATTCCTCGGGCCAACTATTCACTTGGGCACCTTATGCTGGTAGAGTGAATGTGGAAGAAAGTGATCAATCCTTGGACTCTTCATCGGAGTCAAGTTCAGACGGTGGATCATCCTCAGATGAGTTGCTGACTGACGGTCAAGAGAAGCTGAACAGAAAACGAAAGTCTGAGAATTTCTACTTTGACAAAAGGAGCCATAGGAAGATAGAGATCCCAGCAGTTTACTCGCTGGAAATTGAAGTTGAACGAAGTGATTTGGAACACCTTGACAGAAATCCAAAGCAATCTTCGATTTGGCTCTCGAAAAAGATCGAGGAGAAGTCTAGAGAACTTTCATGGTCCAAGTTATCTCTTGAAGAAAAGAAACTGTTTGATGAAGCTCAAGCAAAAGAGCTATGCAATGTTGCACGGTCACAAGCAGTTCGGAACTTGTCAGAGCAAGAGAAGGGCAATTTAGACTACAAGAAAGTTTTGCAAATGAGATGGGTATTGGTTTGGAAAGAAGGTAACCAGGCTAAAGCGAGGTTAGTAGTCCTCGGTTATCAATCTCCGAATCTCTGCAATGTGGCAACGGCGTCACCTACCTTGTCGCGACTGGCGAGAAATGTGATTTTAGCCGTGAGCGCCAACATGTGCTTTTCACTTCGAGCAGGTGACGTAACAAGCGCATTTTTGCAGGCAGATCAATCTCTAGAAGCAGAAGAATTAAATGTATGGGCACCTAGTGAACTTGCGGTACTCTATGGTGCCGACCCTTCTCATCCCGTCCTTCCATTGCGCATTCGAAGAGCCTTTTATGGACTAGTACAATCTCCCAGACTGTGGTATGAACATATTGTCTCTACTATGTGCAAGTTGGGTTGGAAGCAATCGCAATCCGACAGGTGCCTTCTCACCTTGTGGAGCTCTACAGGCAAGATGATCGGCATCGCAGGTCTCTATGTTGATGATCTATTGGTAGGATATGATCTTCAGAGTGATGAAGCTGTTCAATGTCATCAAAAACTGGTAGATGCTTATCGCTGGGGCAAATGGCAGGAGAACGAGTTTTCTTTCACTGGATGTCATGTGAAGCAGATGTCAGATCACACCATACACATAAATCAGGAACACTACACGAATGAGTTCATCAATGAGATCCCTATTTCGAAAGAGCGTCAGAAGTGTCCAAAATCCGCAGCTACTCCTGATGAAATCTCCAAACTGCGAGGTGCTATCGGGACGATGGCGTGGAGGTCTTCGCAGACTTCTCCACACTACCAAGCGGACTCAGGACTGCTTTTATCAGAACTTCCGTATGCAACTGTTGAAACAATACTTAAAACAAACAAAGTTATACGGGAGATGAAACGTGATGCTAAACAGAAATTAGTGTTTCCAAGTTGGAATCTGCCACTTCGTGAACTCTCAGTGATTGGATGGGCAGATGCTGGTAGCAGAAATCGACCTGATCGAAGTTCGACCTTCGGTTATGTCATTGCCATTGCGCCGAAAACCTTCTTGGATGGATGTGAACATCAGATCTCTCTGGTGGCATGGAAATCCTCCAAAACTCCGCGCCAGGCACTTGGATCCAATGGATGTGAGGTGCAGGCGGTGACGGAGACTGAGGATGCGGTGTTCCGTGTCCGAGCTCTACTCACGGAACTGAGCGGCACAGTTTTGACGCGCCAGGATCTCTACACCCAAATAAAGGATAACTCATCCGGGGCTGTAGTCATGGATACTAGGGGAATATATGACGCGACCACTAGAAACATTTCTAGTTTGCATGGGTTGAGGTCCTCAAGGGCTGGATACGAATTAACTATAGCGGTTTCTCAAGCTATTTCCATTGGTACCGTGTTCAGATGGGTACATGGTGGTGTACAGTTAGCTGATCCGCTAACCAAATTTAACAATAGAAAAATCCTTCTTGAATTCATGGCCGCTAGACAAACCTGGCGTTTGATCCATGATCCCAACTTTGAATCGAACAGAAAGGTGAAGAAGAAGGAACTTCAGAAAATCCTGCATGATCACGAATCCCATTTCGTGGCAGCCATTAAACAGATGGCAGTACAGAGCAGGTTCCCATGGCACGAAGATGAAGAAGTCAGGAATATGGGTGATGTGAGCTTTGACCATTTTGATAGCATGATATCCCATAGGTAGGTACAGTGCCTTCTTCATTTCAGTGTCCAGTGTCGATCACCACGACTTGCCGCAGCTGGGAGGGCTTAGCTTGTCTCTTGGTGCGAGAAAGGGTGTGCCCATCGGTCGGGCGTGTGGTACCCCATTAGCTGGGGTGTTGTGCACCTGGCATACACAACATGGCAACATAGTTGTTGCGACTGGGTGATGGGCCCAGCACAGCATCACAAACGGCAGTACGTATGGCATCCGTGTGTGAACATCCCAGTGGGACCAGTTCTGCACCATAAAAGGCCACCGGGTATATCCCACCAACAACAAGGTGAATCTTAGCATCTGTAGCATGCGGCATGCGTTGAAGCTCAGCCAGTCTGTCCTTGGCTGTCTGAAGACGGTCATGTATCTGTCCCAATTTGGGACATCCCACATAGGTGTGGTGGGCACCCAACTCGGTGGCATCGGTTTTGCATTGAACCACTGCAGTATGTGGGTTACTGGCAAGAGTTCTCTTCATGGCTGCTAGATGATCCGAGGTGGTTGCCCAAGCCCAACTCTTGCCCCAGTCAACCTGCATACCACACGCTCGGACATATTCCAAAGTCAATGCTATCACCGTGTCATGGACCGCAGGGGACAGCGAGTACCAACCCCAGTTGTCTGCGTAACTCAGTAGGGTGGCCAATGGTTCATAGTGTTGTACATAACTGATCCATCCAAACGCCACACACAACATGCCTATCACTGAGAGAGCATCTCCCTCTGGGAGCCCACAATTTGTGGGTCGAGGCGAGGAAACTTCATTGTTGACTGTCCAAAACCTACGCAAGGAGTCCAATGCATGTGTCCATCTATTGATGAGGTCATCTGAGGCCCCAATGCATCGCAACAGCACGGCTGCAACAGGTCTCTTGATGGTGTTGAAGCATTTCACTAAGTCGATGCTTACACCCGAGCATGGTTGTCGATTCGCATGCAGGTGTTCAATGACATGTTGGAAAGCGCAGGAACTGTCCATTGGTCCTCTTCCTGGCAAGAACCCGGTCAGAGAGGCAGGCAGTCGAACCGACATCACTTGCAACAACACAAATGACACCACTCGACTCCACAGCCGATAAGTCTGTGGAAGCACTGTTATCGGTCGAACCTGTTGAGCAGTGATCTGGGCCTTCAGCTTCGGAACCGGATGGGTCTTGGCCAACATCAATGGATCAAAGCAGTTGGGGGAATCTCGGATGACATCCCGCAGTTTCAAAATGGCAGCAGCTGGAATGATTTGCAATTCAGCCGCGGAGACACTATCAAAGCCTCTTGCCGATCTGGAGTTCAAATCCTTAACTCCCTGCAACCACAAACGGTCTTCCCAAAAGTCCAAATCCGGTGGCAAGATGTCCGTGGGCATGGTATCCAACACGTATTGCAAGGTATCCTGATCACTGGTGTCAGGTTGGGAGACCATCCAATATTGGTGCCAAAATCTATCAAGTTCGTCCATGATGACCTGTGATTGCGAGGTTTGGAAGTCCTGCATCACTTCAGCCTCATGTGGCCAATCATATTCAACACACTGGGGAGCCACAATCAAGGAATGCGCATCTCGAGAAACAAATGTGGTGGGTTGTCCGTCTACCATCACTGTGTGCTGAGAGCTAAACTGCTCTGGGGAATTCAGATACACCAGTAGCGTACCTTCTGGCTGGCAGTGCAAGATTGCAAGTTCCTGACAGGTCTTGCTAAGGTGTTGCAGAGGGTTGTATTGGGCATTGCGGAGTCTTGCATAGGACCTGGCATGGCTACGTTGTCTCTGGTCCAACGTTCTGTCAAATTCAAGCTTTTGAATCCATGTTTGCTTATCCACCTGGAGAGCCGCATCAGTGTGGAATTTAGCAATTTCCAAAATGCATGTGACTTGATCATAGGTTGGACAAAATCCTGAAATAGGTCCCAGCGTGACCATATCCGAACACCAAGTAAGGAAATTGGGACCAAAAGCTCGACACTTGCGAATCGCCTTCCAATCATGAGAGGCGGTGTCCATCTGCACGGCTGTCAGGGTTCCTTTTGCAAGAAGTCGCTGCAGCGATTCCAAACGCCTACACTGACGGACCATTTGTTGAGCCTGCCTAGTATGGACTTCAACTGTTGGCTGGTAGTCCGTCGGTCGACCTTGCCTAGTAAACGATCTCATGAAAGCTTGACGGAGAGAAGGCGGTTTGCATCTTCCTCGATATCGAGTCGGTAGACCAGCCGGGGTCCAACAATCCTGCACATGGTGTTTTCTCAAGGCAGCATCAAGGGAGGCTTCTACACCGGAGGCCCATTGTTGCAAAGTGGTGGGAGTCGCTGCTTTGGTGCATGTCTCATAGCATTGCTCCCACAGTTCCGGGGGAACATCAAAATCAAGAAAGCTCCTAGGCATGACGTAGCGACGTGACTGGGCATCATGACCTGGGATGGCAAAGTCAACAACCACCAACTTGTGTGCATCGAAGAAAGGTTCCTCTACAACCTGAACCTGTGTGACCCATTCATGTGCCTGCAGCGAAACAAAAGCAAGGTCGATAATTGTGGCCTCCTTGCAAGTGGGGGGCATGGGTTGGTGATGAAGCTGCTGATATCTGGTGTCAATCCCGAGAAAACCGAGTTGCTTCATGCGTTCACCACATCCCCATGTCAACGGGTGTCCATTGAAGTCACCAGCTAGGACAGTGGGCAACGGCAATTGTGCAGCGGCATCCAAGGCTGCATGGATCAAATCCGTGTTAAATTGCATGGCTCCCTGGCGATTGCTGGGCAGGCAGTAGACAACCAGAACTTGGATTTCAACAGTTCCAATCGTAGCCACACTGTGGGTGACTCGAGTGGTGGCCTCCCATTCTGGAGCGAGGGTAGCCACAGCACGTCGATGAGGAACACTGGAGAGGAGGCATGTTCCACCCGCCTTCCCTCTTTGGCTTGGAGCTCCATCGGATCTCTGAACATGATCCTGGACCGGCATGGACCAGGTTTGATATGGCATGGTGCTTCTGATACCTCGGGTGAAAGAAGTCTGAGCAATCTGTGTGGCCGAGGTCTCTGCACAGGCAATCATGTCCAAGTGAAAAGTGCCAATGATCTCCCTATAGATATCCAGCTTGGAGACGATTGAAGTGGGGTTAGTGAGTCCCAGGGAGAACTTCAACTTTGACGGTTCTGGGCCTGGGTTACTGGCTTCTCCCACTCTTCGGAATGTCACTTGTGGGCGGCAGTTGCTCAAAACTGCCGGGCTGTGCACAGCAAAATCTAGCTCGCTGCTAGACGATGTTCGGCAAAAAACATTGACATTAGGATGGATAGCCTCTTGTCGGCTTTTCCATGGCATATGTAATACATGAGATACATGTAATCGGTACAAGTACGAAGATGGCATGGTGACTGAAAATCCCTGTTCAGTCTTGGCAAAAGGCTGGTCCTGGGCATTCCACTCCTCAAAATTGCAAAGCAAACCTGGCTGCTTTGACCAAGAAGTGTCATCCTCAGCTTGGAACGTGGCAAAAACGAAATTGGCACAAGGATTGGCGTGAACCAGGGTCACGCAATGCAAAAGCAACAAAATTGGCCACAAAAGCTGTCTGGCAAGTCCAGCACAGCAGCGGCTGCTCGTGTTGGTCCCTAGTCAACCGGTCACATCCTCATCTTCCTGCTTGGCGGGTTTCCCTCTCTTATTCATGGCCAAGACCAGTTGCTTCAACTCATCGAATTTGTTATCCATATTCGAAGAATGCTGCTTGAGATTGGTGGTCAGCGTTGTGTCTAGGTCAGATCGAACCTGATGCAATGCTTGCTGGAAATCACGCTGCTGAATCTGCTGCGTCTGGTCAACCTGGGCAAGCTTCTGTTGGATCTCGTTGGTTCTTTGTTCACTGGCTTGTGTCAAGGCTGCAAGCTCTGTCTGGATGCTACGAATGGTTGCATCTTGGGCCTGAAATCGTGCCTCAATGGGTCCTGGTGGCTGGCGACTGGCTGCATTCACCGGAGCAGGAGGAGGTTGGGTAATCCCCCGAAAGCCCTGCCAAGGGTCTGCCCCTGCTACCCATGGATCCTTTTCCTGTGGCTTCGATGGGCGACCGAGCAGAATCTTCTCATGTGGCACGGTGCGAGGTGGCAACAAACGTATGAGCACTGGTGATCCATTATACATGTGAATTCCCTGCGGAGGGGAATCATCTGCCTTGAGGAGCCAAGTGTTGGGTCCCAATGCCCTCATGGGGTTGGCATCCCATGTCATGTGCTGGAGCCATTGTGCAAGTGACTCCTTCGTGCATCCAAATGGCAAACCTTCAACCTTATAGATCTGGGCCCCTGTGGACATGGCAGGCACAGGAACATTGGGGTTGATGTGCTTCCAAGCCGCAGGGAATCGGTCAAGTCCAAAACGCAACCCAAAATTCGTGTCAGATTTGCCTCTGACCAGTCCAAGGCAGTCTGGCAGTTGTGCACTGACACATGTCGCATGCGTGAGATCACCTTGCAACCAAACGATTCTATAGTTGTTTGCAATTCTTCCTTCAGGGGACTTTGGGACCACAAACAGTCTGTTGAAACCCGAACACTTGAGCAACAGCGGCAATTTGGAAGCTTCAATGGTTCCGTGCATCTGAATCGTGGTGGCTTGCAACGGTGAGCATGGTGCCCCTTTGCATCTCAAGGATTTTCCCCAAAGTGCTTGCAGCTGTCCATCAAGATCGTCCTGAGCCAGCCTCTCCCGAATGAACGAGTTGGTCTGTTCCAGAGCCTTGTTCCATTCAAACTCTGACCAATCCTCCTTGTGCAATGTCAACGAAATGAGATGGCCAGAGGCAGGGAGGTGGTGCTGCGATCCTTGTTTGTGTTTGACAGTCTTCGCCCCCATTTGGATCAACGTTCCTTGGATCAAAACCATCTCTTTGGCATCATTCATACATGGAACCGTGAGGTGGATCGAAGTGAGCTGACTAGGAACCTCCATGCGTCCTGGCACGACGATTGCAAGTTCATCTGGAGAAATTGTGCTTTCAGCTTGCAACCATTGCTGGGCTTGGCACTGCTGCATCAGACAAACCCCTGTGGATTGGGGTCGCATCTCGTGGATTTGTGGTGCCTCACTGTCATCAGTATTCGTGAAAAATCCAGCGACAATGGAGTACGTTGAAACATCAAACTGCTGTGCATTCAACTTCTGTTTCTTTGCCTTGGACCAGGGGAGTCCTGTCTGTTTCGCACGACTCTGTGGCACCTGGGGTTGCGGCATGGTGATATCTGCTTCTGCACACATGTCTTCAATGGCTCTGGTTCGCTGGGAGCCCACTGGCATAGCTGTGGTCGCTTGAATCCTTTGGATGGAAAACTTGGACACCAATCGGTCAACCGTTTTGGTAACCCAGCTCAGAGGGTATCCCTTGTCCAAAAGGGCACTGGCAAGAGCTGTTTGTTGAACTGTTTTCAACTGGGCCTTGTTTCCCCCCCCGCTGACCTCCTGGAGAAGTTCAAGTGTGGTTGCTTCATGCAGAACGGAGTGTTCACATTGTCTCAGCGTCATATTGGGGGTCATGGTACCTGATCCTTGCGCAATCCGGAGTCTACGGTCACCCAAGATTCCACTGAGACATTTCCGAAGCAAAAATTGCATAGAGTCCAAGGTGGAGTCCATGTCCAACAAGCCAGTCCACAAATGTCGATGGTCAAACATGATTCGCACTTTGGTGGCCGAATTGGCCAAGTCAGCATGTGGTGGGCATTTCTGCGACAATGCTTGGAGTGCCATCCTTGCAAAGGAGATTGCCAACACCCAACGAAATTGCTTTGTGGGCAGAACTCCTACCTGTCTGGTTGGGCGAAATTCAAGCTCTCCCGGGGTCTCAGTGTATTCACATGTACGACCTAGAAGGTCCTGGGCCTGTGGATTGAGAACCTCAGCAACTGCATGGGTCACGGTGGTGACTGCCGTAGCATCATATGACGTCGCAAGAAAATGCAGTACATCTGTGGTAGGATTCCAGGTCCATTTCATGTCAACAATTGCAAAGGCACAAGCAAGGATGATGACATCTTGTGTCATGGTTCTCAGGGGGATTTCAAAGTCCAACAGCATATGAATCTGTTCTGGCTTCGACCACATGCCAACGGGCCCAAAGCAGTCATAAACTGGAACCGGAACTCCAATCTCAAATGCCTGTTCAATCATGGATCGATCTGGGTCGCACTCAATCACAGAAACATGTCCTTCCGAGTGGAGCACTCGGATGCATCTGTTGGTGGCAGGAGTCGGCGAGGGCACATGGGTTCTGTGAAATCGCAGGGCTGGGACCGCATCAATGTCAAACGTAGGAAGGAACATAAATTCCCAAATCCATTCCAGGTCCCCGGAACGAAGATGAGGGGAGAACCAAAACTCCTGATGGTGGTCATCAAACTGAACATGGGCCTTGAGCATAGCATGGGAGGTGAAATCCTCTGGTGATGCATCATCCACAGCGGAAACTGATTGGGTCAAGGCTGATGCTGGCAGGTCTGTGGCTTCTGCTTGCATTGGATTTGTGTCACACAAACCATGTTGCGGGGTCCAGAATTCAGTGGGCGCAAAGTGTCGGTGTCCCCAAAGCTCAGCAACCATGTCGTGAATCACTTCCGGAACTGAGTCAGTTTTCTTCATCAGCATGTATCCTCCTGGCAGAGTGTGGACAGCAACATCATGCGCAGTGAGTTTCCTTTCATGGTAAAATGGAAAGATCTCAGAAATTTCCACGTCAAGGCCGAGGAATCGCAGTGCATTACCACACATCAACAGCGCATGAGGGATGCTGATTTGGTTGCCTATGATCAGCCAGCCATCCACCAAGGAGGTTGGGAGAAAGGTTTTCTCCCAAATGCCATGCATGACAGCGATTTCTGCAGGAGCAAAGAACCGGCAACCAACTGCAGGAGCTGTGTCTTTGAGGAAGAAGCCGAAGTACCCATATTCCTCCAGGTAGGCATGTGAGAACTGATGCTGGGATCCATAGCGAGCCATGAAGGTAGGAAGCTGATCACAAGCATCATAAATCCTCAAGGCAATCACGTCCGCTGCGTGTCGTGACATGTTGGCAGCAGGGTTCTTGACGTATCGAAAGTCACCAGCAACCCTGGCAACTTCATCTGAAATGTACAAGTCCTGTAGCATGTCACGAGGCAGATCCAATTTGCATGTACCCCAGGTGGTTGAGGCAGGCCACATCTGGAATGGGCAAATTTTGACATGTGCCCGAACACGAACTGCCAAACCCAACCATCTGCATCTCACCGGTTGTGCCTGGTCAGCCAAGTTGACTACCTTGTGCCACAGAAGGGTATAACCCAACAATATGAGCAAGTCACAAATGGTGGTGAAGTGACTGTGTGTTCTGAAACCAGCTACCTGTTCGATGAGGACAATCGTGGGGCGTGACCATCGAATATATCCTATGGCCAAAGGAAGCAGCTGCCCATCTTCCGTTGCCAGACCATCACCACGGCTGGCTGTGCTCCACGGAGGACATGGTGAACTGATTGTCACCACGTTGGGTCGGAATCTTGTGAACAGTTTCTTGAGCTTGGGTTCCCTCATATCACATTGCAGAATCCAATGCCCTTTATCCAAGCTAAATGCATCCAGGTCAGCATTGGCAGGGATGTAGGTAGCATCATGGGCAATGGCATAGTTCTTTGCTGTGTCATCATGAAGCTCAATCGCCAGACTGGTGGTTGGCTTACCCAGGTATTGGGAAAGGATTCCCCATGCCGCTTTCCAGCCACCAAATCCCCCCACAAACATCTCAATTGTACGGATCTCTTCCAGTTCAGTTGCATCCATGTGATTGTCGGGGAGCTGGGTCCATGATGATTGAGTTGTGTATTCATAGCACATCTCCAGCATGTGTGGTTGTTCAAACGCGCAGTCCAGTTCCTTTGCATCGAAAATCCAGATGGTCTGGTGAAGTGCTGGGAGAGCATTCATCGTATTGAAGAAAACTCGCTGACTGGTCAGAAATTCACGGTCTGGTGGTACATCCATCGTGGCACGACCCATGGCTCTACTCCCAAATCCCTCTGGTGAAAACAAGGTTCCAATCAACTGTAGATCATCTTCAGTCATCTTGCGTTCATCCACCCGAAACAGCAAAGTTCTGGTAGTGGCATGGAGGGTACCATCTACCATTCCCACTGCATCCAACGAAGATATCAGGCCACCGATGTGGGACGACATGGCTCAGTTCGAACGCCCCAGGGCGTTACAAGGTTTCCTTGGGAAGGACCTGAGCCCAAAACCTTGGTTCATATTGACCCATAGCCATATTATACAACCTGGTCGTTATTCCCCAATGAAATTGGTTGGATAACTGCTTGACCTGTAGCCATACAGTTGGCATATATCCCCGATAATTGTTACTTATTATCCCCTATCATTAACCATTATAACCAGCTATTGTTGACCAGCTATCTATCCAGGTTACTTAGCATATATCCCCTATAATTGTTAACCAGCTATTGTTGACCCATAGCCATATGCTATAGAATCTGATGCAGTTGTTTGGGTGGCCCATCCGATCAGATCATGTCAGGCCATGGACGGATCCAGTGTCTTGGTGGCAAAGCTGTGACAGGTACGGACCGGGGCTGGTTGCGGTGCGCAGGACTTGGCATGGGCATAGACATGGATGATATCACATGATATCACGGAAGGATTGTAGGTAAGGAGTTAGGGAGTGTATGTGGTATACGGTCTGAGGTTGCGCATCTATGCACCTGATCCCCTGAACAAGATTCAAACATGCGCGTGTACAGATGTGTGCGTACGTCAATGTATGCTGTATACACATGCACAAATATGATCAAATATGCGCATGACTTGGTAGTTTTGGTGGCTCATCGCAGTGATGTGTTTACATTTGAGCCCTGGCACCAAGGTGATCTGGAACCGAAGCTTGGTGCAGAAGTAACAGCTGCTTCGGGCAGGCCCAGGGAATCTCAATGGAATCCCACCAGCTGCAGTTTTGGATGGAGTCAGTCATGAGGTCATATGTCGGTGTCATGTTGGTCATACTGTGGATTTGCCGAGGAAGCTGGACCAAAATCGTGGTTCCCGGATGGTGGGCAGGCCAAGTCCCCCTTTGGGACAGTGTGGCGGCGGTAGGTAGCCCTTGGTGTGCAGTTGCTGGTGGAAAATGGCAGAGATCGGCCCTTGCCTTGCTTGTTCATGTAGATGTCACGCGAGCTTATTTGATAGTCAAGTGGCTTGAAATAGCAGAATTGGTGGATCCCACGAGAGTGTCAAAGTAATGAAGTTAGACCATGCTAGAACGTGCAAACCGCATGATCTACTATACTGTAGGCTTTTCACAAACCTTGCACTTTGCTTGAATTTGATGATGTTTGTAGTGGTGCCTCTTTGCAAGCCACGCCAGTTGTGGCTTATGATTGGGTTCAAAGTCGTTGCTATGCTTTTTTTTCCTCCAAGCCCATCTAGACTCCTTGTTGCAGCCAATGGAGGCCATCCTCTCAAGTTGGAACGCTTTCTCGTGAGGACTGGGGGGACATGGATATGGGTCACCCCAGACAAGTTCCTAACGAGTTTGATGTTAAGCTCGGGCAGGAATTGTGTGATTTTTTTTGGGCTGCCAACATCAACTTTAAACAGCAATCCGGGCAGCTACTTGAACAGCTTGAAGTTGTTGGAGTTTGCAGCTCAGGAGAAGAGGCTACAGGCTTTACTTGGGCTACGCCACTTGGAGCGAAACAGCGCGGAGTTCGCACGTGAATGACTCTCGAATGTGCACTGCGAGTGTTTGGGGGTACACCAGTCCGTGAATGAGCCCATGTTGGTTGTCCATTGTCTCGAAGCGGGGCGTTGAACTTTTTCCACAATATGACGAGCCCCCCATGCAAATTCATAGGTCTTCTCAAGAAGATCTGTGGATACTTGGGCCTGGAAATTTGAGTGTGCTTAAGCTGCTTGCTTGCTTCATGCTGAGGCTAATTGAGGCAAAGGCATCTCACAGCTCCTGTACATATGATGGATCATCCCGCGAGCAAAAGATGGAAACGATGCGTTCGTCAGTTTTTCACACTTGAGGAACCAGGCAGAAAACAACTCCTTCACAGTGCCAGCATGTGTCAAAGGGACTACGGGAACGAAAGAGAAGAACGCTGTGGATGCGACTGGTGCATGACACGGGGAGTTAGTGTGCTTCAAGCCACAGACTGTTTGGTCGCGTTTGCCCAGTGACCATGCTCTCTTTTTTGCCGAAGGACGTTTCAATACGCCAAAAAGAAACACCCAGTTCCAAGCTGCATGCACCATGCCAAAGAATTACTGTATACAAAATCAACCTTTCCCGCTTGAATCTGAAATCTTGAGTCCCGAGCAAACTTCTGCAAGTGGCACTTCCAGAGATCAAAAACATGTCAAGGCCTTGCCATTTTGCAGCAACCAGCTGGCTTTCACAACTTTGGTTCTCCACAATCTCCTTGTATCACAGAGCTTTGCTCCACTCTCCACGATGCCATGCTTCTTGCGCCTTTGTTTGGCCCTGTGCACGATTGCCCGGGGGCGCTTGGTTTCCGTGGCGGATCTGCACGGTGACTTTGATCATGCTGTGAATATCCTGGTTAGCGCGAAGCTCATCCATGAGGTGAGGGCCCTGTCGGAGTTGGGAAGGATAGAAGATGATAGACTGATAGAGTTAACTACAGAGAGAGAGAGAGAGAGCGAGAGAGAGAGAGAGAGCGAGAGAGTTGACTACTGGTGGATTGTGGATGATCGTATGGTCCCATGGGCGACTTTGGAGTATGGACTATGAAGAGACTATCCGAAGGTTAGATACAATATGAAATGTGCTCGAAGACACGAGTCCCCCAAAGTGTGGCATTTTCATGCATTTTCCAGTGCCAAGAGAAGAACATGGCTTTCTAGAGCGTTTTTGTTTTTTTTGGTGTTGGCTTCCAGGGGAAATCATTAGAAGCACTCCCCTGTCAGCTATCTAAACACACCATATCCAACGGTACACCTTGTATTTAGTTCCGTGCATGTTAAAACATTTGCATGAGGTGTGAACTGTGGACGACGGAGTGATGCGTGATTGCTGAAATGCTGCAAATATGAACAATGATTGGTAAGCATGTGAGCCATGGTCAAAGCATCAGTCTGTTGATTATTGTATCGACCCGTGTCGGCTCATTACATGATATATCATATCATTGCATGACATGCAGAGCCCCCTGTAATTATTCTGAATCATTGCTCATCAATCACTACCAACCGTAAACCAATATAAACCGCTATTAAATCAATCTTAAAGCGCCATATGATAAACTCACAGTATTTTCATTTCAGCGTTTGGTGGGTTTCTAAAATAACGGTTGTAATTAATCATTGTGAACCTGAAGCAGTTGGTTGGCTGTCGTTGGCTCGGGCCAGACTTGCAGCCATGGGCCTAATCCGATGCTGTGTTGAAGGAGGTGTGTTTGGATAAGTTTGGTCCTGGCAGATCATGATTCTTTTCATAGAGAACGTGGCCCGGGATAGGAATGGAGGGAAAGACATGGCAAATCGATTTCTGTAACGTGAATTACCCATCATTAGTCCCCAATGACTCATCTTTCTTTCGCCATCATTAACCAGCATGAACACATATGGTGGTTTCTCAAAATAGGGGTACCCTCAAGTCATCCAGTTTATTAATCATTCATAGTAATAAACCAGCCATTTTTGGGGTTCCCTACTATAAGAAACCATCATATGAACCATAGTGCCAAGGTGTATCAACCATAGCTACATCCATTCCATTGATCCGATCCTCGACAGGAGACCCACCAGTGGATTGGCGGAGATGCAACTCTCGTGCAGACCGGTGATATCACAGAGCCTCGCCCAAGCTCAGCCATTGGCCAGGGCCATGCTTCCTCTAAGGCCGCTAATTCCATAGGTTCATAGTGGTGAATAAGGGTCATAAGCGTGGTAATGAGGGGATTATAACCAACAATAATGGTTGATTCCATTGGTTTATTATTTCGGGATGGTATCAATTTGTTTTTAATTTCCAACCTCTCACAAGCCTGGACAGTACCTGCCCGGTGAAATCACGCGACATGATTTAAAACCCCCAAGAAAGGAAGCAGTTGAGTTCACAGAGGTGGAACCCTCACATTTTACCTCTGCGTTTCCCATTTCCCCCTGAAATGGTAGGTCTTGCCTACGCTGTTGCGGTCACCTTTCAAGGGGCTGGAGCGGCTACTTAAAGAGGTTGGTTCCTCGTCAGATGAGATTAGGGTTCAATGCAGGCCCGGAATTAATTGACGGAGCACCCTCAAGGTCCACAAGGTCGAAGGGTTGATCAGCCCATGGTCACGGTCTGAAGGGTTGATGCAACAGCTACAAATGGGTCATGAGGTTTCCAGGGGTGGAAAGGATGGAATGGCTGAGCTTACATGGGGGATGGAATATATACTAGTTAGTCATGGAATACTAGTTATATAGTCTAGTCCTTGTTCGATGCCCTATCAGGAGTAAAAGGAAACCATGACCAATTCGTATAAACAAATGGAGGCTCCGAGAAGTTGCGAGGTTTTTGGTGGTTTTGGGTGCCAGCAAAGGTAGAAATCCTTTTTGGAACCGACGATTGCTAGAAATTTGGGGAGCCAGTGTTTGCTTTCGAAATTTGGGATGCGTATTTCAAACCCTGTCCGCATTAGATCGCATTCGTATGTAAGCGTTGCACGATGTGAGTTCAGAAACTCACCGTCCTAACTAATGAGTTATTCACCTGACTGCCTGACTGTGAGTTATCATAAGTTATCAGTGATATGATTCGTTGATTGCAGCAGCGTTGTGTCCAAGGACCGGGGAGACCATTGCAAGCAGATCTATGAGTTGTTCTTCCGGCTTCGGACCGAAGCGGCCGAGGTGCCTCACTGAGGCTCAGTGCATATGATGTGAATGCGTAGCTACAAGGGTTGAAACAATGCACCCTAACATGGGTTTGGCTGGTAATGGCGTCGCTACGAGTCCTGTGGGAGGGCGCAGTCAAAAAAATGCACATGAACAGCAGTCAACAATCAGCAATCAAAAAGGCGCATGGGCATACCGACATTAGTACACATACATACAACATGCATGCATACATTCATGCATGCGTACATACATACGGACATGCGTACATACATACGGACATGCGTACATACATACGTACATACGTACATACGTACAAATGTGCAAATGTACAAATGTACAAATGTACATACGTACATACGTACAAATGTACAAACGTACATACGTACATACGTACGTACATACGTACAAATGTACATATGTACATACGCACGTACGTACGTACATATATACATACAGACATACATACATACGGTCGTGTAAATCTGTTTTCCTTATTAACATATTTATTTATGGTTACATGTTTAAATACATGTAGATAAAATATGTCACTGTGTGTGTAAGAGAGTGTGTGTGTGTGACACGTCCTTACATGGTGTAAATCCCCCAACTTGTTTGGGCATTGAGGATGCTCATCACATGATGTCTGGACATGTCCTGCCCCGACCAACCAGCACCAGGCCGGGGGTCGCGTGATCAATCTTCTCGGCAATCACGAGGTCGGGGGCTTTTTGCTTGGCGATCCAGGCACCCTCAAAGATCAACAAGACACCAAGAATCACCAAGACATGTCGAATTTCACTGTCTTTAGCGTGTTTCTTGAAGCTTTCAGGTGGTGCCATTGGGTTGTTTAATTGTCCTTTGGTGTTGTCAGCGATCGGTTTCCCCCCCTTTTCATGATCACCATTCGTCGCAGAGGTCATGAACATGAAGGGCGACTGGCGCTATGTGGCTGGGCCGTCAACTTTCCCAAGATTTTTCCTTCTTCAAGTGACAGTCGGATGACTCCATAAGACTCCTGGGTGGCACAGCCATCTTAAAAAAGATGAACTCAGGATAGCTCATGCTCCGCAGCACTGGACAACTAGGCATTTTACATCTCTACCTATCTATCTACATATCTATTTGTCTCTCTATCTATCTATCTATCTACGGTGTAGCTACAAATGTATGTATGCATATATGTGCATATTTATATATTTCCCACTAATTCTTATGGAGGTGTTGTTATATCTAAAATCACATCGGGTTTCAAGTCTCAGTTGCCATGGGATAGACCTTGAACGTCGGCACAGGGGGTAGTTTGGTGTAGTGCTCCCAGCTGTGGAACAAGGATCGACGCAACGCTTTGAGACCTAATGCCAGCTGAACAAACATGATTAGTTGGGCAGAAGTCATGGTGACTGCGTAGCCACAGCTGGGACGAACCCTGGCATTGCTGCACTTCAATACTTCATTCGATAGGTGAGCAAGGGCGACATTGCTGAATTTGGCGGAGAGGAGGCTAGCATTCACCGGATTGCTGTGGCCTGTGATGATATGATGCGATGTTTCCAGCAAGGGCATGGTTCAGCCATTCTGGTTCTTGATGGTTCATAGCTGGGAAGCACTCCATGAAGTACAAGATTTTGAATTGATCCTTGATGCATCAATAGGGAGCTTCCAGTCACCCTCAGCTTGCAGGAAAGGAGAGAAGCGTGGGCCTGGGATGGCTGGTTGGGCTCAGAAGTCCGCAAGTTTCCCGCCGCTGTGGTGGTCGACCGAGCTGCTCGGTTCAGCTTTGAGGCATGTGAACATGTTGGTCTGTTCCCAGAAAACTGATCAAAACAAGAGGGCTGGTAAAGTTGATTGCCATTGATCGCATCAGCAGTTCTCATGTCAATTTGGATCAATTTGGTAGATTTCCTTGAGGTGCCCCATGGAGGATCATTTTCTCTGCTGCTGAGTATGTCCACCACTTTCCTTTCTCTTCCCTACCAATTCAAAAACGGGAGTATAGCTATAGCCAATGGTGGGATTTCAGACTACATATGGCCAACCAACCAGTCGAAGCAGTTCTGCGCCGATTTGCCCTTGAGGGCATACAGGGCGCAGGATACGGAAAAGTGAAAGGTGCAGCCGGTGCAGCCTCCATGGTGGTACTCGCAGCTTTCCTGGGTTCTCCCAGGTGCTTTTTGTGCACGCGGGTTTGCTGCCAGAGATGGTGGAGCACCGAAACCTGGAGGAGCTCAATGCAGGTTTCACTGCAGCTTTGGAGAGCGCGAGCACCTCCAAGCAGCTGAAGAAGGACAGGATATGACAGGATTGTGTCAAACCTGGTGTAAGATGTGTAGATGTATTTGAAAGTTCACTTGTTTCTGCACTTGTTTGAGGCATTTGTTTTTCTATGCTTTATTTTGCTCGGTTTGCGACTCTTCAATATTTTTTGCTTGGTTCTGCCTATTTGTTACACCATGTTACACCCGACTTGCCTATTCTTTGTTCCTATTTGGTTCGGCTTGTGCAGTGTGAGGGTCATGGATGGTATGTTGGACTTGTCGGCATCGGATCTGCATGGATCTGCATGGATCCCCATGTGCCTGTGCTGCTGCAGGATGAAGCCACGCTCTTAGGCAGTAATGGCCCTGTGTGGGTCAGATACTACGCCCGCGGTCGCCCTGGAGTTTGCGAAATGGTCAAAGAGGTCTTGGCCAAGGTGAGCGAAGTAAACCAGATGCAAGGAGGACATACAGCAACTGGCGTAGCATGATCGAACTGAAGGAACTCCACCACAATGGCATCGCGATTGTGATTAATGATGATGGGTCATGTATAAAAATCATCATTTGATCTGTAAAGTGACAACTTCACAAATCAAAACATTCATGTGTAACCGCCTCCTGCCGCAGTCCAGCCGCATGTGGTGACTGTGCACAGGTGGATGCCGATCGGATGGTGGTGGGTCACACCATCCAGAAGGATTTCCATGTGCACCCGCGGTGTCATGGACAGATCATCTTGGCGGATACGGCGATTTCGAGTGTCTACGGGGGTGCCATGTCCTACGTGGAGTACGATCAGGGGAAGGCTGGGGACTGGGCTTAGGGCACCTTAGTTCATCCCTGCTTCGACCACAAGCTGGCTGAATTGTCGGATCATTTTCAGAAACACCTCGCAACAAAATGGCACTGCACTGGAGAGTTAGCTGCTACCGTTTGCTACACAGCTTCGTATGTTGTTTTTTGTTCACTGTTGGTCCAGGTGCAGGTGATGTACCCCGGCACCGAGCAAGTCATCTCTCTGTTGGAAGTGGAACCTGTGGAACTTCAAGGGTTCCCTTTGCGCCACATGCTCGGAGCTCAGTTGGCACAGCAGCTGTGCGGTTGTCATCGTTTCCCTCCGAGGGCGACAGCTCTGGTGATCATCGTAGTCCTGGGCGTCGATGCCTCAGTGCCGCCCCTCAAAATGGATCGCTGCATGGATGGTCAGCTGGGTTAGCCCCTTGAACTGAACATCACTTGAACATCACCTTTTTCAGTGGTTTGATGCTGCTTGATGCCCCAATTTTGTCCTCGATACTTGGGCCGGTGGGAAAATTTGTGCAGAAGCCTTCTGCAGCATAGGAAAGATAAGTTGCAACACCAACCAATGCAACCTGGTGAATGAATCGCACCTGCAGACCTGTAGGGGGTATCTTGGGAACTTGCACCTCGCTATTGCTGCTCCTGATCCTTGTGTCGTGTGGTCCATCCTGTCATGTCCCATTGCTTTCATTTTTTCCAGGGGAGGCTCATACTTTGTTCAATGGGCCTGCATAAATTAGAAGCATTGGGGCGCCGCCAAGAATTCGATCTAGTCAGCCAAACTAGTCACGAAAGGTCAATAGAAAACTCTTGATGTATCATCATGCTGCATTTATGGCCTCGGCCTGTCCACGCAGTCAGGTAGTGATCTGGCGATGCGTCGGGTGTCGAAAATTTCGCACCATTTGAGGCGGAGCTCATAGCCCAAGGCAGACATCAAAATGATCCGCAGAAAACTTCCAATGTGCAATATGGACATTGGAAACTTGGTAAGATTAGTTTGTTGCTTCCGATGTACAGTTTGTCGGCAATGGCCGGTGCAGAAACTTGCACTCGATGATGTGCAGAGAGAAACTTGGAGCTGTCAGTAGCAACCGTAGCTCTCAACGCGTGAGAGTTAAGTGCTACAAGTTGAAATCAAATTGGTCATGTACTACTTTCGACTTTCGGCCACCACACAAGATTCATGCTTCAAATAATTCAAGTAATCCTCTTCCCCTTTGACTAAGATTTACATAGATTTACTAAATAAGGAGAAGTAGAAGGGATCAATTTTCTTCTCTGTTCTTCAATCTTTTTGGACATGTATCTTTCAACTCGAACGATCCTTGCATTCCTTGCATCTGCTTATTTTGGTCTTGGGCTCTTGGCACCAGCTGATATGGGGCAGGTTGCTGAAGTTCACATTTGAAGGACCCAGTGGTAGATGAGGTCGCATTCGAAGCCCCTGCTGAGCTGGGCAGTTCAACTGGCGATTGCATACTCTGGCTCGCGGCAATAGGACCCATAGGAGGATTTATATGGCATCACAAGAGGAAACAAGCACATGCGCACACAGATAGATGTATAGATGTATAGTACGCGGAAGTTGGTAGAAGTAATGTGTAAATTTCTGGCATCAACTCGATTAACTTCTGACGAGCCGGCTAATTAGCAAGTCTTAATCTGAAGTCACCCTCTAAAAGTCGCGAGGCTTGCCTGGAGTAACAAGACATGGAACATAGCCCGAGGTTGCATGTGGCGAGGAAGCCTGCAACGTTTTGGAGTGCACCATGCAACAAACGCACATCTTATTTGCAGCTTCTTCATGGCACCGCATTTGGTCATAGCAAATGCTTCTTCTCATAGGTTTGATATGTTTTAATCCACCAACGTCTAGCAGTGCCCCAAGTGGTTGCTTGAAGTTCTTGCATTTTTTTGCCATGGCAGCTGCTAGCTGCTGCAGCCAAAGTGCATGCGGCGCCTAGTTGCACAGGATGGTGACTCAGCCGCTGATGACTTGAGCAGTGGCCAAAGCCAACAAATAATGAATCACACAATGGGGGTTTACCGACAAGTGGTATAGGGACTTTCGGAAATATTGTGAATATGATGCCACATCATGCAGCAATGAGTTTTGTGACGACAATTCGAGGGGCTTAGACTACGGTCTCCATGGCCCTTGGATCCCAATCTCAGCCATCCAGTGTAATCAGCAATTGCCAAAATCTTTTGATTTGCGAAAATCTTTTGGCAATTTCCGCGTGGCTTGCGGTTCGGCTCAGATTCAGTTGGCCTCACCCGGGCCTTTCCCCTTTGTGATTAAAAAAATCGGTCCATTGAGTGGGTCTGCTTTGGGTTTAATTGATTGTGATAGATTCGGCCATCTAGGGGGGTGGCCAGATGCCATCCTCCACGGTCATGGCGTCAAGCCCCACTTTGCGGCATCTGCATCTCCATCAGCCCAGCTTGCATGATGGCAAGGCCCTAGCTCTGCTGGTGTTTGAGCAGCTGTGCCACTGGCTCAGTGCCAGGTTTGGCGGCCTTGACTAGCACTGATTTCCCTGGTGGTATTGACACATGTATGAGGCCAGTCAGAAGTTCCATTGAAGCCTTTTACAGATTGAAACTTCTTCAAGGTTGTACTGAGCATCACAAAATGCACTGCTTCGAACTCCAAGGGGGGTTCAATTGGGGCCTTGTGCTTGGCCATACAATGATGGTCGCAGAGGCAACTCCCATAGTACAGAGGAATTTACTAGGTCGTCAAGCCCAGAATTGTTTGTCAAAATGGTCAGCCACCAACGCTTCGTAATACAATCTGTATATATCATATCTATAACATTGCTGTTTTGCAGCTTAAACTTGTCATGGCGATGTTGTAATCATGCAGGGAGGCCGTTTTCCCACAAGAGGTTTTCTCAGCGACTCCCCTTGTCCCAGGTCTGCCGTTGGCGGATGACACTTGTGCTGCTGATGGGTGGCTCGTCTTGTAGCCATGCAGTGTTGATACCTGCAGGGAAGGTGTGAAATCCACAGAGCTTTGGTGGCTATTTTGGCACTGGCACTTTCAATTCTTGTGCCATGTAGCGTGCGGAATCCTCAATGACAATGCCGGGGGGAAAGGGCATGAAAGGCCCTAGGCGATGTCTTGACCATGGCTTATGAAATGGCTGTGGTATGCAACCGTCGGGTGTATACAACAGCTGTAGAAAGATGTCACATCTCCGGCCTCCAGGTAGATCATGCTAGGTCCTTGAGTCCCAGCCCAGGCATGTTTCACGGGATGGGCACGGTGAAATAGAGCCCCCAAGGTCAACCAGCCAATGTTGCAATGGCCAAGCTATTTCCTTCTACTTCTCTTTTTGACTCGTGCATTGCACATCACGTGTGGAACACATATCCGTTGACGCCCAGCATGTGCACTACCTTCAGCCAGAGGAGCTGCGAGCCGCCTCTCAGACCAGCTCGACAGGCAACGCAGGCGTGCCATCTGGAGTCGGACCCTCCAAGTTGATATGGGTCACTTAACCCTGTACCCCTGGTTCCCCTATCATTAACCAGGCCGTTTTCCCTATGATTGTTGGTGAACTTATCCCCCCTGAGTTGGCTGTTTAACTGCTTGACCCATCGCCAAATGAGCTATTGAGTTCACAAGTTGATTGACTGTCGGCGGTTTCTGCATACGTGCAGACAGCTCGACAGCCATGTTTGGGAGGCCTTGCGGAGGGAAAATTGGGATACCATTCACATCCATTTACCATGATCCACTGTTTTCAACCTTAAGATGCCTGAAGCAACGGTAACCACTCTTAAGCATGATTATTCATCATCAATGAGCCATGTTGAAGCTGGTGAATCGTTGCGCGTTCAGGTGTTGCGGGATGAGCCAAAAGTTGTGCGCCATGCAGTGGGCACTGCCCTTGGAATTTCCGGGCACCCTTCCAGATCTAGCATGAAGTGGCGGCCAAGAATGCTTCAGGATGGTTCATCAGGAACTTGAGGACATCAAATGGTACAGAAACTGGGAGATCGCTATGCATGATGGAGAAAGATATTGGGCAAAGGTTGAGATCAATGTCTAAACGAACGATGTGAATGCAAGGCAGCAGGGCAGGAAATGAATTTTAGAATGAAGAATATTGCCAGCACCCTGCGAGCACTTAACGGATCAGTTGTCTTGCTGGAAGCCAACACAAAACGCCTGAGTATTGCCCACTACTATCCACTGATGAGAATTCCGGGCGTTTGACTTTGTCTGTCTAGCAGTTGTGCGAGCAGTTCATCACTCAATTTCGGTATTTTCCATCATACCATTTGTATCATGGGATGTTATCTTCGTGGGCAGGTCCCCCCCGGGCCCGGTGATTCCCGGATGATATCGGCCGCGCGTGTACTCATGGCTGAGATGCCGCTGGAGCCCCGCATGGCCCCGGGGCACCCGTGGGGTGACCCCAGCCGCCCCGGTGCGGCACCGAGGTCGGCCTGCCAAGCCAGGTGCCCAGGCTTCGCAGGTGTGAAACAATGGCCGATTGGACTGGGAATGGATTTGGTGGTTTCTCGACATGGGGGACCCCAAAATGGTTGGCTTATTTACTATAAATGGTTAATAGTGGATGATTTGGGGGTAGCCCTATTTTGAGAAACACCCATTTGATGCTTATTTAAGATCATTTGTTTGATCTTGGTCTTCGTTTATTTGCGTAATTTCATGTGGAATTATTGATTTGATATGGATTGATGGTTATTTGTTTGATCTTGGATATTGATTGACGGTTTTTAATCTGATTTTGATATCGTTTTTATTAGTACTCATGTGAGCCAGGAATTGTGAAACAAGGGGATGGAAGAAGGGGATCTGACATTGGTATCATGCATTATTGATTTAATCAAAACCATTGATGGTTGTTTGTTTGATCTTGGCATCGTTTCTATTAGTAGTTGTTGTTTTAACCATAATTATGTGTAAAGTAATCACATGTGCATAGTACTCATTAATATGGATATCACACATACGAAAGACACATGCAGGTTTATATGCTGCAGTTTTTATGCGTTGTCCATCGCACTAGTCAGTAGCAACTCAGAATTGATGTTCAGGTTTAGTTTGTTTTTGGCGCAAATTTGTTCCTGAAGTTGGAGGAAGCCTTCAAAAGGCTTGCGCGGAAGTTGCCATGTCAAGATGTGGAACCGAATGGCTTGCTCAAGCCAGACATTTGCTTAATGCAATTGCTAGCATACTGGTGCATACGTGGTGCATGTGCAAGCGCCATGACTTGCATTGAATGTCGGGCCTAGTACTAGCTTCAAAGCACCAAACACCTTACACCTTGACATTTGCCTGGGATGCTCAACATCATCATGCATAGCGATTTGTAAGTTTTTGTTGTGACAATTTGTGTTGGGACTCATGACATGAAAACTCATTTGACGCTGTGGGAAAGAAATTGCAACCGCCCCCACAAGCAACGTTGCAAGGTCCCTGATCGACCAAGAGGTCTTGGAATTAGAGGCTTTGTCTGAGTGCCTTGGACAGGTGTGTTGGTGGGACTAAAGGACAGGCAATATCAGGAAAATGCTTCCAATGACAGTTTGGAAGACCTAAAGGTCGGGGGTTGCCTGGTGAAGCCAGTCTTTTGGCCCCATCTCTGTTAGTCAGCAGTATGTTGGGGCCATATTATATGCCAGGTGACGCAACAATAGTCTCACATGGGTTTGGTGTTGCTTGGTTGCCTAGTAGATATGGATGGGTGGGCAGATGTTGCTAAAGGTCAGAAGACATGAGTGCACCATAGATTGAAACCAGATATCGACAGAGCGCAGCAACTCTCACTCATATGAACATTGTTCATCATCGTTCATTATTTCACCTATATGCAGGAAGGACCACTGCAGGCACCCATATTTCACATATTTTCAACAATATTTGCACACACACACATATATATATATATACACATATATTTACATATATACATATACATCTCTCTCTGTGAGCATGCACATACCACACACACATACATACATATATATATATACATATATACATGTATATGTCATATCTATTGTTGAATTACTTTTTGATTTCTGTATTTACCCCAAAGGCTTCCATAGGTTTCCATAGGTTTTCTACCACGACATGTCACTTCTTCCTGGTAGCCGCGCTGAGGATCTACCAGCAGCAGCTGGCTTTGTTGGAAGATTTGCATCTGGGCTTGGGCGCTGGTCTCGGTCGACATTTGCCGAAGTCCAATGTGAGGACCTCAGCTGGTCACGGCATGTCACGTTGTTGGCTCAGCAGTGCTTGATACGAGTTGCGCACATGGTTGGACATTACATTTTTCGAGCTGAGTTGCGAAGTTGTTGAGTTGCGAAGTTGAAATATGAGATGCTGAGTTTCTGTTTTCCGTGGTGCCTGCTTTTTGGAGAACGCTGTGTGGTCGCCAGCTTGGCTCCAGCTAAATACTTCAAGCGGCAGTCAGGGGAAGGGAGAGCCCTGGGCAATGAAATAGTGGCAGTTGCAAGACGCCAGGTGCAATGAAGATGTTTGACCCGGTGCAAGTTGCATGGAGAGATATGGTGTGGTCATCTGGAGATTAGATACAGCTTGCATAGGCCAGTTGAGTACATGTATTAATCCAATGTGGATTGGTGACACTATATACGTTCCAAAATATTTTGTTGCTCGGAGACTGTGTTGAGACTGTGGAACATGACTTGATGCAGCCCTGTCGCGGCCGGACGCATGTCATTTGACGCATCCAGCAGCGAATTGCAAAGGCTTCTGAGAATTCATGGTCAGTGGAGGGGTTCCATCTAGGGTGCCCATGACATGCAGCAGTTTGATGCACGGGAAATGGCCCTGGGCCAGCATCTGTGGAACCCGAAGGGTCAATCAAATGCTGGTCCATCTCGGAATGAAACTTGGCCTTGGCACCCTCTGCCAATTTACATATTGGTGTCGGAGCAGCAAGTATCAGCAAAGCTGAGTAATTTCAATTTCTATATAGTCACTAGTTCACCCACAGTTCCTATTTCAATGTCATCACCAACAGTTCTGAGGGCCCAACCAATGAGAAGCCCTGGCAAAAATGTCATCACCAACAGTTCCTGTAACCACTCCAGTTGACTGGTTGAACACTCGTGAATCACCTGAGTGGTGGTCAAGCTGCACCTGCTGGGAGAACCATGGTGAACCAGGGTTATATCATGGATCCTAATGATGTTGACTAGTGAATGATAGTGAATGTATACTCATGGAAAAACCCTGCGGCACTGATCTTTCCAGAATGTTGAGGCTTTGGCCTGGGTATGTGCCATGTTGCTAGTTACCTCTACGCCGTGGGCCAGTGCAGTGAAGTGGAAGGGGAGGGTAGGGCCAGCCACCGACAACAAAGATGGCCATCAGCCCAATAGAAACATCCCTGACAGCGCTGATTTGATTCGTGCGACTTACGCAGTTAGCTGTGCACAGTAGTGGTCCAAAAATGATGAAGACATCAACGGCATCTGTCATTTTGATCACAAATATTCATGAACCAATTTGACGCGAACATGACCGAACATGACCGAAGAATTGACGAACAACTAACTAGATTATCTAGCTCATTCTAGCTCTCACACCGGTGCAGCCGCCACCAACTCAAAGCTATCAGTCGCTTTGCGCGCTGCTGACCCTTTCAGGCACCGCGAGGCTTTCCTGGTCGCAGAAGGCTCATCGCTGGAACTGGCGCACATCCCGCCCAAAGGCGATGGGGTGGCCCCGGTGGGTGACCTGATCACCGAGGGGTGAATTGATGGTCAGACAACGTAGATGATGGATGACAGATGCAATGACCCATAGCGGCATAGTTGCTTACTTGATCATATATTATCATGATTATTGTTACTGTTATTATTATTTTGATGCTGCTGATGATGATGATGATGATCATCATTATTATTATGGTGTATTTTCTTCGCGTTCGGTTCATCTACACATATTGTTCCGTTATTTTTAGATCATTATTAGATTGCATATACATGGTAAGTTCTATTCGCATCTTTCATTGTATTCTGTATGTTACTGTCATTTTGTCATGAGCTGACGTATGCGATAAGCAGTTGCTGAACCCTACATCAAAAATGAATAGATGACCAATTGATCGATGAAACCAACACCGACATCCAAAGTTGGGGCTTTCCACAGTGGTGAGGTTCCCTTCTTGATTTCAGGGCGCCACTCCGCATACCTGAGTAAAGGCTCTCATATGTGAATGGGCCTCAGCTAGACCTTACAAAGGGATGGTGCAAGGTCTTCCACCGCTGAGATGTTGAATCAAAAGTCTTTAGTTCAGCCTGAAGTCAATCAGGGAGTAGAAGAAAACACAGGCTCGAGGTTCCACTCCCTTGGGCCGCGCGGAAGGCTATGGAGTGAGGCCTGCGGCTGGCGAAGATGAGGGTCAGCCTTGTCTATTCTCAAGGGCTCATCCCTTCCTAATTGGCAAACCAACACGGACCCCCCATGCACAAGAAGAACTGAGATGGAAGAGAAATTTCAGTGGACCCGAACATACGGGTATCCCAAAACACGGCTGCATCTGAGAGCAACACATGATTTCAATACATGCTCCGGGTGTGACAAAGGGGGTGCCGGAGTCAACCAGCCATCCATAGCCATGTGAGCGAGTGAGGCCTTTCCATGACTTGGGTGCCCTTCACAGCAAACATCACGTTGGGTTTTCTGGGCTGCGGGACGAGTGGAAAAAAACCCAAGGGCTCCTTCCATCATGTGGTGTTCCTTTGAAATTATTCAGTCAACGACCACCTTAGTAAAAAAAGAACAATGAAATGCCACTGTTGTAATGTTGGTTTCTGATGAGTGTAACCCCCCCTAGTTAGTAATGAAAATAGGCATGAAACCAACAGGTAGATACGATCATCAGAAACCACCATTAATGCAATGCCATGGTTTGAAAGACCTGTTTCCTCCGTGCGACAGCGAGGGCTACGGCTTCCATCGATGCCGAGTGCTGTGTGCTGGCTGAGCCGCCGCTGGTGATGATACAACTGGAGAGCAGCAAGGAAGAGATCCTGGCGTGTGACCAATGCTCCTGGGATGGCCCGAACGGTTGCGCAGTCGTGTCGCTGCGACGGGTTTTCCTTGGCACATGGCACGAATCATGGCGCTGCATGGCATGGCACATGGGAGAAAATGTATGAACATGTTGGGAATTTTCGCGCTGTACACTGATTCGACACATTTTGCGAGCGTGGACGCTCGACAAAGCTTTGGGTCAGAGGTTGGTGGACCATGTCGGAGTACTTTTTTTGACACGGCTCCAGAAAAGTAGCCGCTGAAGTGGTGAGAGCTGGGTTCTTTCAACAGCCTGAGAGCATTTGGAACATGGTTTCTAGGAAACTGCCTTGGTCAAGTTTTGCCGGAAGCCATCCTGATTTAACGTTTTTTCAAAATCAGTCGTTCGACTCGCTGTCTGCCTCGTGCAGAAATGGCGGCATGCTCAGCCCAGCATTGTGGTGAAAGTTGCCTTTCAAGAGTCCTGCCAACATTGCTGCATGTTATAGCTTATATTCTGCTGCTTCTGCGTGGCCGGTGCCGTGCATTAGTGAACCGACATTTTTCTTCTACATGCGCAATGCATCAGAGGGACAGCACTTTGGCGAATTTGTAGTGTTGAAAGCAGAGCATATCAGAGCGGGCGCGGCATGTGACATAGCACTTCAAATTGAGTGATCCATAGCAAACCTGATTCGTTCAAGGCTGGTGTTTTTTCAGCGCAGTGATTTTCTGTGACTTGCATACATTTTCCATGTGTGCCTTTTGCGATCTTTTTCAGTGTAAAATCGAAGTGAATGATGCTGTTGATGGGAGAGGGCTGCCATCTTCCACATGATGACAGCAAGCTGGCTACAACAGATTACACCAAACAATTGCTGCTACTGCGGCTGCTGCTGCCACTGCTGCCGCTGCTGAAGATGAGTATAGAAAAAGGGCGGGGAGGGGATGCCATTCTGAACCAACACTTCATCTTCTCACTATGCAAAAATCTCATCCATCATTGGGAACGATCCAAATCATCCACCACTTTGAACTTGATGATTCAGGGGAGTTGTGGAATGTTGAAGACATGCGGGACGCCTGTTGGGCGCCAACCATAAATAGTTTTCTGGAATGATGGCCGCCAAATTACCTGCCATGACATTTTTACACATTCTTTGGATTGGTCACTCCCCATGGTTCGGCAAGTGTCGAATCCCAACCATGATCACACCTTGACTTCGCAAAGAATTCCTCAAGACTTGGAACATCTTCAGCCAATCAAGAGCATATCCATAGCCTACATGTCCAGCGTGTCATACACCGAGGTCTGTCTCCCTTGGATCCCAGTTCTTCGGTCAGCTGCGGCTGCCGGTCCTTCTGCTCCCGCAGTTGCCTGGGAGATGCCATGGCCTCCGGGCACCGCTTCCTATGCTGCGGCGCGAGCCCCACGGCTTCAGCGGCCGTGCAGCTGGAGGAGCTGCTGATGGACCTGGGAAACGTGGGCGAAGCCATGCGGCTGACCGTCAAACTGCTGGGCACAGACCGCTATCACTTGGTCAGTGGCTTGGTAGGCCATGGGATTGCAAGTGTGGATGTTCAACTAGGAAAAGTCGAAAATGTTCCAAAATTCTTGGTTGATGAAGCTTGGTGTTGGGTGAAAGTGGTTTGTAGCTGGTCTCTAAATAGGTGGTAGGTGGTTTGTAGGTGGCATATGGCTATGGGATATGAAACACGTACCGCCCGCAGGTGTGCCCTGGTGGCTCACCGTGCCCGGCTTCGAGGGTCGCCTCAAGGAGGAGGCCCAACAAATCACAGCAACGGTGCTGGAGCTGCTCCGGGAACTGCTGCCGTTGCCGGATGGCTTTGACGCGCACCAGTTGGCCATGATGGTGGGAAGGGTGCGGATGCACCTTGGCCCTTGGCACATGAAAAAACTGTCATGGCTTGAAATGAGTTCAAGGTAGTTCAAGATAGTTCAGGCGCGCAATTGGTTTGGCCTCAGCCGAGCTCGTGGCTGCACCATACCCAACCGCAGCTGCCAAGGAATGCTGTCGAGGTCCAGGTGCCCACCGAAGATGCTCTGGAGCTTCCAGCTGTGGGCGGTTTGGCACTGTACTTGGTGGCATCAGCAGTGCAGCTTGGCCGCTGGCCCTTGGCCGTTTGGGGCTGCTGGAGCCTGCGAGTTTCTGGTATTGAGCCATTTGCAAAGTGAGCCCACAGGTGAACCCGAAACCCGAAGCGTTGTTGACTCCCCTTCCCATGATTCGATGATGTTTGTGTTAGTCCCTCGATCGGACTGGTTCATCAATACTCAATGCAGGTTCGTTTGCTGGAAATCCAACCTTTTCAGGGCTGGTGAGTTCTAACATGACATCCCCTAAGATGAAACGTTGAGACGGAAAGAAAACTCTAACCAGCTACCGTACATAAAACATCATAAAACAGATTTATTGTGCTAGGCATTTCCGCTTGCAAATCACGGTTTGCAGCTTTCGTCCATGCAAGGAACCATGACTGCAAGCCGAATTGTCAGAACCTGAGTACCTGAGTTGGGACACCTTGGACCTGCCATGGTTCGCCAAGATTTTCCCATGGATCATCCAGGCATCTCCATTTTCCACACTGAAGCATTCAGTAATTCATCAGGGTCAGTCCCAGTGGTTCCCAATGGTGGTGCAAGGTGGGTGGCCAGCTGGGCTGTTGGTTTGATGCATCCATACGTGAAAGGAGCAGATCAGATCTTTGAAAGAGCTCGTGTCCGTCGGCATCTGGCAGCTATATGTTCTGGGTAGATTGAATGCATGTCAGCATGCTCTATTTGCATGTTAGGGGTTGGTACTTTAGAAAACGATATTGGGTACGTTTGGCTGGTTTCCATGAAACATCGAAGCATTCACACGGGCAGGCCGGGACAGGATGGAGATGTCATTCTTTAAAAACCAGTTCAATTTGCATTTTTTCAACCTTGAAACAAGTTCAGGGTGGAGAGATCGAGGTCTAGGGATCTATTGAGCCGAACCTCTGAAACAAATTGCAGGTTTTCCAATCCAAAGGCTAGATAAGTTAGATAAGCGTAAGCTCGATTCAAGATAGCTTGAGACTGCTCAAGGTTCAAATTCAGATTTTTTTTTGGCCTCGCACCAGGTGCTTTGCAATCATGCCTGCCGATGCCAGAGTTGCGGGGATGGGCTGTGCTCCAAGCCCTACGTGATTTGGAGGAGGGAGAGGAGGCTGGACGTCTGAAATGTGTTGCATTTCGGGGATTTTCAGACATCTTTTTTTCATTGTATTTGTTCATCATTTTTTGTCAAAGCTTTAAGGTTACAGGATTTTTCCTGTGGGAAGATGCGATTTGAGCCGGATGCCCTTGCATTTGACTTAAAGAACAAGTCCTGCAAAGTACTGGGTCCACAATGAACTAAAGGTAGTGCGAAGGAGTGGCCACATGGGAAGTTGTGGATGTTGGAGTTTCAGGTGACCATCGAATACGTGGCTCCTGGGCTCAATTAGTGGTGCGAGTCGTGTCCCAGTTTTGTGGCTCCAGACACAGGGTGCAACGGCTCCGAGGCGGAGGGCCCGGAGCGTCACCAGCAGCTTTGGGAGCAATGGCGATTTCAATGCGATTGCGAGCCGAAAAGACGACCGCACGAACGGAGATGCCGGGGAAATCCGAGGAATGCGAGGGCGTGTTCCAAGGTTAGCCCTGGAGAAATTTTGCAGCACTGGAGTCACAGGACATTGGAGTACTAGGTCGACCCGCCTTCCCAGAAGGTTTCCGAAGCTTTTCCAATCAAGGTCGCTAAGGCTTGCCACTCCAGGCAACAGAAATACAACTTGAATCCGCTTTCGTGAATCAAGTTCCCAAATATCATGAAGTTACATTCGACTAAGCCTTGGGAACCACTGAGGAAAGGTAGGTTCCCAGCCTGGACCACTGCAACCCCCCACCGTGGCGGCCGTGGCGCCGAGGTTCAGGCGCTGCTGGAAACAGCCCCACCTGTGGCGGAGCAGGTGGTTTGTGGGGCTTGGACCTTGGTGAAAGCTGCAGGTGGCCACTGCCGGGTTGACGGCACCATGAGCTGCACCATGGCGGAATGAGGGTGATGCACAAATGAAGAAATCAGATGAACAGATCAGATGTTAAGCAGATTAAATTAAGTGGATGAAAAGATTGAGTAGATTTAAGTAGATTGAAGACCATCGAAGTAGGTGCAATCTGGGATTCATCCTTTGAGTTGTTTTTTTTGTTGTAAGGGGGTGGGTGATCAAGCATAAGCCAAACCAAAAAAATGGCAACAGCCATGAAACCATGGCACGGTCCCAAAGACAGGGACTCGGGCTCTTTGGGGATCGATAATGGCTGCAATGGCTGGCAGACCGATAGGCTCGGCCCCTTGTGCCCTGATCAGGTTGGATGGCCACTGGAGCGCCAACATGCAGGGGGGTGCCCACGATCATGACTTGTTTGTTTGGAGCATCATAGACACGTAAAGAGAATTACAGTTGTACAGGCATACTGGCACCTGACGACAAATGTAGAGGTGCCCCGGTAGCACTCGACTGCAACTGATGCTGTAGATGTGCCCATAGAGATCTGTTCTCCCAATGGGCTGGTCCACGTTTGACTTGTGGCCACCCAGGCCCCACCTACGCGGGCAACTGCAGAGGAGCAGTTGTGGGTTGGCTGCACATGCGCTGTGGCCATAGAAATGACGAAAACTAACCTCCTGGCAATGGAGAATGCCCACTGTTCAGATGGAATGTTTGGAAAATGGCAGAGTTTCCATCACTCGTGACGCACTGAAAACCACAAGAGGGGTGAGGGGTGACTTCGTTTCTTGTGCGAGTGCATGTTCCCTTTCAAGCCATCTAAGTTCGGAAGTTTCTGGTTTGCTGTGCATTCCTCCATGCCTGCAGCTTTCTGAATCGTCCAACTCGTCATACTCCTTTTTTTCACAAATTGAAATTGTGCTCCTATGTGCAACAATGACGAATCATGAAGGAACACTGGCGGCAGCCCGATACGCTTATAATTCCAAGCGCCAATCCATTTTGAGACCGCAATTCCTGGATTTCACACTGATTCATAGCATCAGCAGAGCCGCGTCGTTGATTCCATGGTCTTTCTGTGGCTGGTGGGATGACTATCCGACAGGACGAGGAAGAGGAACCGAAGAAGCCCATAGCAGGCGCTGCAGACTTGATGTGCCGGAGGGCTGTGCTTGCGATTTCTGCTGGGAGGATCTGGGAGGTAGGTGCCTTGCTTTTTTGCTGAACCTTTCTAGCTTTGTTGCTGCATGCCTGTGGAAAATCATTGTTTATTGTACCAGCTAACCAATCAATTAGTGGCATAGTGGGTTGTCTGAGTAATTCTGAGTGCACCGTCAAAATTTCCGGCGAGCCTTAAGTCATCTTAACTCAAAAAAGGCAACAGCCAAGCCATGACAATCCAGACACCAACCATTAAGCATTAGTAAACTCATTCACCAGCACAGCTGGTGCTGCACCAACCGGAGAATCATCCAACCAACGCAACCCCTGGCTGCGGGCCAGGCCGCACAGCTACTGCAGCTGCCATGCACGATTTCCTGATCTCCAAGGCGGCTGGGAGGCTCAGATTAAGCTTGGGAAGCCCAAGCTTACCACGAGAATCTGTAGGGATTTAGATGGTCATGGATGGTTTCCATTTGGCTATGCATCAATATTAACCAACCAATAATAGGGATAATGACCAGCAAAAGTATAGGGAAAACAAATGGTTAATGGTAGGGGAACCAAGGGTACTGGGTTTTGACCCACTGCCATATGTTTAAATAATTAGTACTAACCTTCTTTCATCTTTCTGTGGAAGATTGTATCTCGTCCCCCAGCCTAGCTGGGACAGACCTTGGCCTGATGACGATGGAGAGAGAGAGAAATATAACTTCAATAGTGATAATTTAAAGACCGTGTGCAATTAGGGCTTGGGTAGGACAGCCCAGAGTGGCAGCAGACGTGCATCGAAGTTCAGGGTCATTAAGAGACATACAAATTAATTACAAACACCTGATTCTGATCAGTGTCTTGTTTGTAATTAGTGTCATGTTCAAGGAACATTCGACCGGGAGACTTTTTGAAGGGCACCTCTCACGCATGCAGCGATCGACTTGGTGAGTGCGCATGGTCGAGCGCCAGCTGAGGTCGTTCCGCAAGAGTTGGGGAGCCACGTCGGTGGTGCTGGGGCTGGGAATGCTGCTGGATCCTGCTGCATCTGGGACCTGCACCATGCCTATAGCTATGCCACACCTATACGGTGTCCATTCCGCTGCACCAAGAGTGTACCAAGCTTCTTCAACCAACTGCGGCATAGTAAGGTCTGCAGCCACGCTGCTGGGTTTGATGCCCTTGCCGTAGTCTCAGCGCTTGAAAAAGCTGGCGCCATTGGTGCCCTGCTTGTGATTTGCATGGCTTCTTCCCAAAGATCAAAGGCAGTGGATAGAGAATGGTTTGTACCACCAACTTCGCTGACGATTGGGTGCCCACCTCGTAGGGTTGGAATCAAGCTCACCTGTAAGATGGGACTTGTACGCAGTATCTTGGAGCTGGACGCGGATTTCTCTGCCCAACAAAAGCCATCCCTTGACGCAGCTCCAGCATCTCCCAGGCGGAACCACCGATCCACGGCGCCAACCCCAACGTCCCAGGCGCGACCTGAGAAGAGGTTCACAACTGAGCTCACCATTGTGAACCCAAGAAGTCGTGAAACCGTCCCAATTTAGAGATACAGGTCCCTAGGATTTCTGAGGGATTTAGAGATTCAGGTTCCTAGGATTTCTTAGGGATAATTAGGGATAATTATTCATAATTAATTCTGTGATCTTGTGCATGCATACCATTGTCAAGGTAGGCATGGAGGTCCTTTCCCAGTGCTGCCCGATCTTTTGCAGAGAGACCTGGAGTTGTAGATTTACAGGATTCTTTAGCTGCTTCCACAGTGCTACGTTTTTTTTAGATAGATAGATAGATAGATAGATAGATAGATAGATAGATAGATAGATAGATATATATGTATGTATGTATAAACATTATTTGTAGATATACATATATATATATAAATGTATGAATTTGTTTAATGATTCATTTATATATATATATATATTGTTTTTTTGGTGTGTGTGTGTGTGTGTCGGGTTCACAGTGCCTTCACTCATGGGTTCCACCACAACCACAGCTGTGTTTCGGGCTTTGATCTGTCCTTTCTTGTGCAGATCGCCATGCCTACAGTGCTGGTGGTCACGGTGATAAGCTCAGAGTTGCCAAGCATGCTTGAAGGCCCCGAAAAAGAAACCATGCTGGATTTATGCCAGACATAGCAATACAATATTTAGCCGTACTTGCTAGTACTTCTTTCATGGCTTCATTGGGAAAACATGAGAAAATCAAGGAATCTTAAGATTTTCCCAACGAAAATCAACCCACGACTCGCAATCTTCTTTCCCCGCAGCTCTGGCTTTGCTGGGCTCTGGGAAAGGGAACAGATCTAAGGTGATTTAGGAGGCCCATAGTTTCCCCTGACAGTTGGCCCAAAGATGCACGCACTCACACACCGAATAGGGTATTGTAGCATGTGGACACATGCGGCATAATACGGCATCAACCACACAAACACACACACACACACACTTGTATATATAGAATATAGATTCTTTTTTATGTACATCCATAAATTCATGTATGTATGACATCATATCACTATATGACATGGAATTTTATATTTGTTTACACACGCATATATATAGAGATACGTCTATGCAAACATAGAATTGCAGACTACTAGGCACTGGCCATGGCCGCCTTGCTGGCTGGTCCGGGGCAGCAGTTGATCTTTTGCCGTGGAGTTGTGGCTGTCACTGGTGATGTGGTGGAACAGGTGGGGAAAGGTGACAGTTTTGATGGAAGAAATCTCTGAGGATCTGAGAAGTCACGCGAATCACGGTGGGTTGTTCCATCTTTTGGGGACAGTTCTGGGTTTTTGATGACTGGTGGTGGATCACTTCGCTTCTGGGGCGCTGGAAAGGCCCAGCGGCCTAATCTGGGCACATGACCCGAAGCGTGCGATAAAGACTAGTACAGTAGGGCAAGAGAGTGGCATTTTCTAGCGGATATTTATGTTCATTGCAGACCAATCAATCAATATATACACATACATACATACATACATACATACATACATACATACATACATACATACATACATACATACATCCATACATCCATCCATCCATCCATCCATCCATCCATCCATCCATCCATCCATCCATCCATCCATCCATGCATACATACATACATACATACATACATACTTAATACATACGTACGTACATACGTACATACGTACATACGTACATACATACATACGTACATACGTACATACGTACATACGTACACACATATTTGTTGATTTGTTTAATTGTTTTAATATATTTATTTACTTCTTTATGTATTTATTTCTTGATATATTTACATACATACACACACATATAGATTTACATATTCACTATTTTTATTTTTATATATATATACATCTATCTATCTATATCTTTAAATATTTATATATTTATATATACATATATGTATATTTATGTTACATATTCATAGGCGTCCAGTTCCGGAGCTAAAGGTTTTAAGGCTTTCAATGGCTTACAGGGTTTAGGGTTGTGGGTTTGGAGCTATCAGGAAGCACCGAACATACCAACTCATTTGCCTCTCCATCCATCCCTCCGCGCCACACCCGGGGTAGCACATCCTACCCATAGAATCCATAGAAGTACCATAATGGAAATTAACTGGCATAAGATTCTCTCACGATGCCCAGAGATTGGAGTAATCATGGGGTTGTTTCATGTCGTTCCTGCTTATGTCATGATGCAGTGCCAGGGAGGTTTGACAGTGCCTCGGCTAGGCTTGTGCGCGTGGCCTAGCAGAAGTGCCGCCTGCCTGGGTTCAACAGCAGGCGAAGAGGGATGGAGGAGGCCATCACATCACCTTCCTGAGCAGCTTGGCGTCAAATGGAGGCAGGATGCATCATGAGGCACAAAAACAATGCGCAAGATGAAGCACACATTGAAGTTGAAGCACCATGGATAAGAGATGATGAGAGCCTGAAGAGCCAACTGTTTGGTCTCAACGGAACATGTTTTGATCAACCTACTCTACCATATCCACAGCCTCGAAATGAGGAGTCAGACATGCACAGATCGCTGAACTCATCGAGAAGGCGATGAACAACAAAAATGCTGAGACCCGAATAATGATCAGCAATGGTCAGTTATGATCAGTTGAAAATTCAATCCCACGAACATCCATCAGCTGATATCCCCAACAAAAAACTGTGACCCCAGATCAAAATGTCCTATCTCCAACAATCAAGATTGCTTCAGGTACGTCCAAGTACGTTCAGGCTGGCACTGGCATGGAACCATCACATGGGGCCAACTCTGATCACAATGCTCACTGATGACAGCTCTGTAGCGGTATAGTCTCAGCGGCAGCGGCTCTGACCCGTCAGCAGCGGACGGCCGGGATCAATTCCCGGGAGCGAACGCTGAGGCAGACAGCGGTAGTGCCTACCACGAGCTCGGGTGTCACAAAAAAAGCTTCACCAAGAAGAAACGGCCACTTGACACACGCACAGACACGCAAGCACTCACACACACACACACACATGCAGATGCACGCATCCATGCAGACCCCAGATCGATGTTCGTTGTACCCGAGGCAAGATCGATCTGCAGCTGCTGTCACAACGGGTTTCCGAGGGCAGCTGGAGCCATCAGCTGGCGCCCGACAGCAACGATCCCGCTGCCCTAGGCCACGCAGTTGGTTGCCTCGATGTTGGCCAAGCTGAGCCGTGCATGGGATCCTCGGGATGGCCAACTGTTGGTGAACCAGTGCGATCCATTGGGCGCATGCATGATCTTGAGGTCTTTCGAGGCGGAGTAGACTGGCCATGATTTATATATATAATTCATTTGTATATGCATGTACGTCTGCAGGTTGGACCTTGTGCGCAGTTGAAAATCTACATGTTTTTTTACTGAATGCGTCTAGGAATTGAACTTTTACAGAGAATTTTTTTTTTCCTCATGGCCCAGTTGAGTTGCGGAGTTTTGCACTTACCCCGCAAATTGTCGGATGACTGCTACAGAAGTGACCAACATGCATGCGCCAACCATGGTCATTGTGTGTGTGTGTGTGTGTGTGTGGGGGCATACATGCGCATCCGAAACATTTGCTCTATCAGTGGGCTACTGAGTTCCGGTCAGTTTTTGTTGCAGTTTCACAGGTCTCAAACAGATCAGACTTCCATGGCATGATCATTTCCATGTGAGGCTTCCTACTGAAGGTAGTGCTTGTGCACAACATGCACCATGATGATCCATGATGCATCCGCGGCCCAGGACTGGCTTGACGTGGGCACGGGCACGTGTAAAGACAGCAGTGGCGAGGCGGCGTATCGCGTGGTGCTGTGGCCAGCGGCCTCGGCTTTGCGCGAGATGTTGGAGCTGCCACCGAAAGACTTTCACATCACTCTGGGGTTCCAAGACTCGGACTCCAGGCTGAAGAGTCATGAGATGGGAAGGTGATGAGGTCGATTTCTGTTTTGGATTCAGCCCTTATGCGTTGCTCAGATTTGTCCACGTTTCAGTCTTTGAGGATTTTGGAGGTATGTTGAGGTGGTGCAAGGTGTTTCAGCTGAGGATGTTCATAGCAAATGCAAGGGTGTAGCTTCACTCAAAGCTCCAGATGCAGCTGCCCTTCCAAGACTGGTTCAGCTGGCAGGGCAATTGGTCGCTTCTGTTGCCGGGGCCGATCTGCCAGCTTTCGGACCAAGCATCGACGTGTTACTTGAAACGGCCTTGCAAGGAGCGGAAGCGGAGCAGATGGCAGCTCTGCTAATATAAGCAAAGATCATACAACCGGCTCCAGTGCCTACTGTTCATTGGAGAGGTGTGAAATTTCTGGACTTCTTTGCTCCCCTGGCAAATTATGAGCCCACTCATCATGAGCCCGTCCTTGCATCCTTTGTTCTCAGGTAGAGACCTTGCGACTTTGTTGCACCTATCAGGGTCGGCAGAAGCAGCCGGAGCAGGTGCTGCTCTACTCAGATCAGCTGCTAGAGCTGAACCCAGAGGATGCTGTGGCATGGCGCTCCAAAGGTTTTGCCCTGGTGATGCTGCAAAGGTATCAGGAGGCCCTGCGGGACGCTGAAAGCACAAGAATGAGTCACTAGATGTGGGATGATGATGATGATGATGATTTGGGGGGCCACTTCAGGGCAGTAGATGCTGCATGTTTCTGCACTTTGGGGGTTTAGTGCGTCCAAAAGAAGGGGTTGCAGCGATGCAGCTTTGCCCGGGGAGCTCCAAAGCTTCGCCCTGAGAGGCTATGGATGCCCTGCAGCATGCAGATGCCTTGGTGCCGGCCGAGGGTCGTGAAGGTGAGCGAGTGGCTCAGGCTTCAGCGATGTGCCGCAAGAAGTTGGGTCTGAAGGAGGCTTCCAATGGCTCAGGTGCCGCCGCTGTGGGGTTAAGCGGCAGTCAAAATGCATCAAAATGCTAGAAATCAATAGGGATCAATAGGGGCTTCACTTCGGTCCCTGCAGGTTACATGCCAGCGGAACCGGATGAGGGCCTTGCATGTGCCAAAGGGAACTACCCCAAGACGCCACATTTGCCCTTCTCGCCTGGCGTGAACCCTGACGACACGCGCATTTCCGATTGCAAACACCTTCTGGCAGCAGAAGTGGTGGCCACAGAAAAGTGGCTCTGGCATCCGAAGAGTCATGATAAGAAGAAGAGAACCTCAGTGATTGGAACCTGTTGGATAATGTTGTGATTGATGCCAAACGTCCATGCACTGAAACCCTTTTTGCGTTTGGTGCCAGTCGGTAGATGGCATTGAATAGATTGCATCCTCGTGAAATTTTTCTGGTGTTTTTTGGTTTTTCTGCAAACTGCGGCCCGGCGTGTGTGAGAAATAACCTCCAGATAACCAATCTTTGATACTTCTTTGTGAAGTTGCTGTCCCCGACCATCATTCCCCAGTGGTTTCTCAACGGGTACCCCCAAATCATCCAGTAGCAACCATTTTTTAGTGATGAACCGTGATGAACCATCCATTTTTTGGGTTCCCCTTATATGGAGAAAAAACCATATACCACCCATGATGCATCACCACTCAGCCATCAGCAGCTCAGGTTGGATGGGGGGAACTGCTGCCTGAAAGACGGTCAAGTCTATGGCCGCACCCATGCGCAGCCTGCGAGCCACGAGTCCTTTTCGGCTGTCAAAGAGCTGGCAGCCACACTGGGGCCACAGCTGCAGGGGGTGCAAGTCTTTGGAGAGAACATGCAGGTTGGATGAGCTTCGTCGCGGTGGTGGCTCAAATCCATCCTTCAAAATTGGATCTTGTACTGATCAGGTGGCACGTTTTTTGACCGTCGGTGCTTGTTTTGGGGACAAGTAGGGAAGTTTGCCAAAAGGGAAGCAGACAGAAGGAATATGAAAGAATCAGCTTTGGAATTTCCCATGTTGGACTCACCAAGGTTTGGGGAAAGCGCCGAAGGATTGGATTTTGGGAAGAAATCCACAGTTCAATTGCCGCTGTTATGTGTATGTATATATATATAGAGAGAGAGTTGTATACGTATATCATCATATATCCGTGTGTGTATGTGTGTTTATGCGTTGATGCACTAGGAAAAAGCACACTCTGACAGAGCGCAAGTCACTCGGGTGAAATAGAGGCACAGAACAGACAGAATCAAAGGGCGTTGCCGATGAGAGATGTTCCTATCACCGAGATGCCTGTTCCTATCAGGGTCAAAAAGGTGGCTTTTGTGGGCCCAGGCCATGCCACATCAAGCGCACAAAAATGCCAGGCAGTGCACAGCATCGAGTATGGCAACCTTCAGAGTTTCTTCTATGCTCCTTGGATTTGCCTGATCTGCCTTACTCTGAACCTTTCACTTGCTTTCTTGAGTCCTTTTTTGGGTTCGATATTGGCCTCCAAAATTGAACCTTGTCCTTTCAGCAGACCGTTTGCAAGAAATAACTCGGAGTTGTAACTTCAATGCAGCACTGGTCAGAAGATGTCAGAAGTCACTGCAGATCTGATGGGCATGGCACCGGTCATGATTACATTCTTCCATGACTGCATCCTTAGGGTCATTACATTGTCACACTGCTGCACACTCCTGCACACTGCTCAAAGGGATCAACGCTTTCACAGAATGATCCCCTGCTTATCAATCCCTATCCTTCCAGTTACCTCTATAGAAGGTAACCAGCTGGTTTCTACCATTGTTTTTCAGGGTTGGTTACCTACTATAGAGGCAACTGGTTGCGGGTAGGGAATGCTTGGTTGTGATAAAGGTCCTTCAACGCCGCAGCCATCCACCAAGCATTTGGGGAATGCGCCTGGCAGATCCATAAGCCACGAAGCATTTGGGCACCGGTGCTACAACTGGGCAGCTGGACTTGACCGTTGATTATACCCCCATTATTATGGGTGCAACTGGGGCCAATCCATGATTATACCCCCGGTATTGCCCATCATGAAGCATGGAATCAGTGGCAAGAACATCATTCCAAGCGCTCGAAGCCTGCCTTTAACCTTGCTTAAGTCGAATCATTCCAAGCTTGAGGCCTTAGTACCCTTGGTTAAGTGCTGGTACCGACCAACATGGACCTCCATTGGACCTCCATTGGACCCTCAGCTTCAAGGTCTTCGCAGCACGGAGGGCTGGCACCTGGCTGGGCTGGGATGAAACGACGTCGATGGCTGAAGCTTTGGGCCTTCCCATGGCGCCTCGTCGTGGAAGTCCTGGGGCTTTGGGGGCATCCCCAAGGGGGTCACGTGGGGCGTGCCGGGAGATGTAGCAACGAAAAATCACACATGCCACATAGATATTAACATAGATTAGTTGCACACACACGGATATTATACATATTTCTATATATTTTTATGCCTTAGTTATTATGCATAGCTCCTTTTGGACACGTTTGTTTCGGAATCACGTGTACTTGTTGCATGGATTGGGTAGACACCCCGTAGATGCACAGTTCTCACAAGTTCGTCTTGCGTTTGTGGCTTCGTTATGCTGGGCCTGCCGGCCGTCAGCTTCACCCTGGGATGGTGATGGAGAGAGAACCCCGGCTTGGCTGTTCCAGTTTGGGTTAAGCTATAGGTTAAGCTAGTACAGCTATTACAGACAGGTTCATAATAACAGCCATTTCTGGGTTAAGGCTGGGTTAGTCTAATGCAAAGAGGTTTCTGTTTCTTTGCATCTCCGTTTTCTCTTGTCCGAGTCCTTCATGATCCCGTCTGTAACAAGAAGCTCCGACATGGGAAAACCTATAGACACATGGAGACATGTCAATGAAACAGTGTGGAAAAGTTGTCCAACGAACACACTGGTCACAGAGACGTTGCGTACAGCAATCCGTCATGAGCTTCAAAATGAATGAACGGAATGCAGGAGAGATTTGTTTAGTATCTCAGCCATTTCGCACAATCAGGATTAATCAATTACAGTAGTCGGGACGCCATTCCAAAACCTTATTTGAGGCACTTTCTTTTTTAGCCTGCTATGTCCACACCATTTCTGACAAGACCATTTCACCACTGGGAGCGGACAACAGGAATCCGACAGTTTAATTTCAACGACGCATTACAATGACCTTAGAAGGTGTAGGGACAAAACAGTTTCTGCCCAGTGCTTTGGATGTTAAGTGATGATGCTGGGTTGCTTGCGACTCCCGTTTTCATGCTTACAATCGCAAAATCGTGGCTCCACGCTTAGCTTTCGTCCAACCGCCCCCTGGGCCCACAAGTTTTCTTTGTGGGGCATCCCAACTCATTACCAGCAACAAATACGTAGAAGGCATATTCATTTTAGGTCAATAATTGCTTTAATTGATCCCTTCGATATAATTTCAGGGAATTGTACGCAAGTCCTCGTACCTTCTCAATGGTGTGTGCCTGTCTCAGATTCGGAGATGGGCGCATACCCTGGAGAAGGACACTTGACCCGGAACCCTGCAAATGCGCATAAAACATACCTGGTGCCCTTTTCGGCGGTAGGTGCCTGTCTGAGAGTAATTTGTGATTAGATTGTCCGCAAACAAGCGGGAACCCTTATCCAACCCTTTGAGTAACTAAATTTATTATGTAGTTCGGCAATCTAAGAATGCATTCTAAAAGAGTTGCAACTCAATCGAATTTCAGTTCATGTAAACTGTGGTGTGTACTGCGCATGCTGCGCATATCTAGACATGGACCCGGGCACGTCATCCGACGCCGTTCCTGTCCCTGTCTGTCGCTCGGGTTGCACCAAGGTTCCTTTGGTGTTCCGAGGGTCCTTTGGCTCGCCCGAGCAGCTCCAGAAATCTTTGGAGACGTGGAAGGCCGAGAAATCTGCAGTGGGAGCAGACGTGGAGGCAGAAGGTCCCTGGGCTGCACAGACACGTCACACTGCCCTTGGGCTGAACCCAAAAGGTTTCTCAAAGAAGTCTAGTAGTAGGTTGGTTTTGGAATGAACCGCCCTGATGATTCTCTCATGTTCCCTTGAACTGTCCGAGAGAGCTTCAGACCTTCAAAGAAACTGGTAGAATTGAAAGCAGATACAAAAAGATGCAAGAAACAGATAGAACCAGACTCACAAATGGTAGTTTCTCAAAATAGGAGGGCGCAGTGAAAAATAGTTGTTTGATTACTCTAAAAGGTTTCTAGTGGATGATTTGGGGGTCCCGTATTTTGAGAAACACCCAAATGGGACTCAGGGAGGAGGCTTTTTCACATCTCAAAGTCCCCACGCCTTGCTGAGGCTTCGTGGTGCGGCGTTCGGCCGCCATCCGTGGCGAGGCGTTTCAGGATGAGGTCAGAAGTGGGAACGTGTCACCAGAAAATCGTGAAACCTATTTTTCATTCGTATTATAGCAAAATGTGTTAATGTCAAATAAACAGCTAGGACACTCAACAGTATCTATAATATAGAAATCTGACACTCATACAGTAATTATACAGAATATTTTTGTATCTAATGTACAAATAAATGAATACCTAGATAAGTAATCATACACAAAATGCAGACATTATTAGATAACATGTGTGTCTACGTCATTGTTTGTGTGTAGAGATATATGTCCCATGCGTGTGACCATTGTCTTTACTTCTATGGGAACTATCGTCCGGAAGTTCGACAGAGACTTCCGTGTCGATTCTTCACATTCCCCTGGTGTTGATACAGCGAAACTTCGCCAGGTCGCGAAGTTTGTGAGAGCCAATCACATTCAAACCGACGAAGCCTGGAAACGGAAGTGGAAGAAAGCGTCCATTGGGCCGGAATTGGAACCGGCACCGCTACGCCAGCCGTTGGAGTAAAGACATTTGGAGCATTGCACCGTGGTCACATGGCCCTGGTGAGTGGGCCGTTTGTTTCTATTTGTTTCTTAGTGATGTCATGTGGTGGGCCAACAAGGGCTGGCCCAAGCTGAGTCCCAAGTGTTCCAACTCCTGAGGAGTGGAACTGCCGCGTGTACAGTGTACAGACACTTACAGACATCGGGGGCTGCTGGAGCTATGCTGACTCCAAGGGAGAAAAACAGATTTCTCCGTGTCGGAATGGGGTGGTTTCTAGACAGGAGAGGCTGAACCCTGCAAGACATTTCAAATCTGAGAGTTCATCACTTCGTTGGTTTCCAAGACTGGTGAGAACTGGTGTATTTCGTTGTGCTGGCGGGTTTTGGGGGGCCCAAGCGTGGAATTTGTCAGTGAGGTCCCAAGTATTTCCAGGGCCCACGAAGCACGCGTCCTAAGGTGCAAGAAGATGGAGACATTCTTTTCCACACAGTGTCAGACTGCTTGGAAATCCTTGGGGGGTGGACATATGGCCGAAAATGGGTGGCTTTGTGGCAGAAGGTGGTACCTCACAAGTGCCAACAGTAACATGGCAGCAGCATGGAAGTGTCAGAAGGTTAATAGAAAAGTGACATATGGGCATAGCGTGCGTATGCAATGTGTTCACAATAATAAGGTAAATCGTGATACCTTCAGAGGTATGTATGCTGACAGTAGTTCAAGCAAAAGTCATGGAGAGCACATGGGAAGCACAAATTCCGCACACATGGATCAGACACGCGCAGGACATGGAAGAGCATTGACAGTATGCGCAGCAAAATCAAATCAACAGAAGGGAAGGACAGCAAATAGGGCTACATAGCAAAAACCCACCGGAAAAGATTAGAAGATAAGGGTGGGGGACAAGAGCAGTTTTGATTCTGGCATATTCTGGCCATTCCCACGTTTTGTCTCGTTTTTGTTTTCGGGCCAACAGCACCATTGCCCGGGTCTAGTGTGTTTCGGGCGCCTCTGTGACTCTGCAGACTGCCAAGCCCAGAGAGAGAGAGAGAGAGAGAGAGAGAAAGAGTGGCAAACATTTGTCTTGTCACACTAATTTGCTCGCCAAAATGCATTCTTCCGAAAGGGCAAATCAATACTAAACCTTGACGATGCAAGAACTACTATACTTGCACCATATTGTAAATCCCTCTCCGCCGATTTAGTGCCCGCCAGGATCGTAGTATTGCTGACCCATGGTGACATGCGACATGCTGTGATCACCTGGTTGGCCATGAGACCCTTCGGGGGCTCCCTGCTAAGGTTCGGGGATCGCGTGCACGCTTTTGCTTCGGGCCACAAACAGGCGCTGAGGGTTGAATCGGCATTGATGTCAGGTGACACACTGGTTGGTCTTTGACCTTTGGACCAGCTTGGGGAGAGGGACTACAGTTTCCCAAGATCAACGCACGGCCCCAGAATCATATTATGACACCAGCAAAATTCAGGTGTTCATAATCTTGAAGGATGAACTGTTTTTGATGATGTTACATGATTGGATTGGTTGGGATGAACTTAGACCCACAGTACCCACAGTATGCCAACATGAAGCCTCGACAAATGGCTCAAGCTTCCAGTTTGTAATTAGACTTCTTGGCTTGCCTCAGTGCAAGCAGCCAAAGATGTCACTCTCAGAGATAGTTTGTGAAAGACAGGATAAGACAGGTTACGTTACTACCTTTGCTGCATGGGTGCGCCGCCTTGCTTCACCTGACCCAGCGGTACAGGAAATTTCCCAACTGGCGCTGTCACCTATGCAGGTGCAGCTTGATGGTGGTTTTGCAGTTGATTTTGATGGCGGGAAGTGCATCTTGATGTTACGACTTGATCATGATGCCATTCGGCGCCTAAGAGAACACCAAAAGAGCCCCGTAGAAGTCCCATCGGCGATGATATGTACACCTCAAGCCTATATCCTGTGTGCTTGATTGATCTTGACTTGCACTGACAGTCAGATTCGCAACACTGTGCTTCCACAGCTCCAAGCACGCGAGGGTTGTGAGTTCCCCAGTCGAAACCTCTCAACCTGTTTGCAAGGACGAGTATGTGGTCGCGTGGGGCCCTCAGCGATGCAGCCTAGATCTGAACCCATGTGAACCCATGTGGACCCACGAGCCTCATCGAACCTCATCGAACCTCCCAGTTCTACGGATCACATGGGCCATGGATCTGCCTCAGACAGAGGGGTCAATTGCGCCATGGCCATCCATGGCCTCTGCTCCGAGAACGGCCGACGTGGCGGGAGTCATCCGGGTGCATCGCCTCGTGGTGCGTCCACGGCGAAATCCACAGGAGCAAAGGCTCCACCGGGGGGGTCACCTTTGTCCTCAGCAGGACACAGCAGTATATCCAAGACAGGTGATTTTTTTGATGATTTTTGGATAAATGAGCCAATGTCTTCTTGATTGTCAGGGTATGGTTTGCATGGTGATTGTATGGTCGCTCTCAAGAATGAGGATTGTTGCATGGACTGATTACTAGCGTTGCCAAAAAGTAGCCCTTGCCCAACAGGTATCCACCAGAACATCCCCCCGTTGTGAGCACTGGTGAGCCGCCGGTGTCAGGCAGAGGGTAACAAATCCAGACGAGGAGAAGTGACGCCTTGCATGGTTTTGTAGGGCTCCAGGTGCAGGCTTATAGCAATGTAAGTATCACATCTAGACTGGCTACCATTGGCTACCTGTAGTTTCAAGATGCGTCATGATGTGCCTTTCTCGTTGCTGACGTTTCTTGAATTGTTGGCTTCTTTATGTTTCTTTGTTGGCTGTTGAATGCTGTTGAATGCTGTTGGTTGTTGGACGCAGCTCTGCCATGCGATTCTTGTTGAGTGGCCTTCGCAGCTTTGTAGCTCAGAGTTCTAGGGCCCTAGCAGTTCCCATCAGTGCGCCATGGTGGGACTTCAAGCCTGGCCGGCTGAGATCAAGTTGCCCAATGCTGCGCCACGCCGGTCCAAGTGGCCAGAACTGGTCATGCGATGTCAGGCGTAGAGATTGTGAGTCAGCTTCCATACGGTTTCTCCTACACACTGGATTCAACCCACATAAAACTACCACCATTCCCAGCAGGGTGCACTTCCTGATGAGGAAGTAAACTTAAACAGTAAATCCACGGATGTGCTGGGCCTATCTCTCCAGGAGAAAGTGATCTCGCACCCAGTTTTCAGACTTCTGACCAACACAGAGGCCTCTATCACCTCCCAATGTGCCTCACTGTTCAACTTTCTAGCATTCCAAGCAAGTCCCTTACCGCTCCGCAGCAAGATATTTGAATCGCCATGGTTGAAACCCACTGGCAAAAAGAGATGAATAGAGCCTACATGAGCCTAGAATGTGTTTGAATATGCTTGGGAGCTCGATCTATCCGGCCATCTACCCTCTCTAAATGTACTGCGGCACCCAAATCTGTTCTCGCATGGCACGAGTTGAGCAGGTGCGATGCCTGTCCCGCCCAAGGTGCAAAGTCCCAAGTCTCCGAAGAAAGATCCAGTGACGCCACGGCAGCGAAAGCAGGTCATCCTTGCAGGGTTGTGGGGGACCCCACCGGCCTGGCGAGTGGCGTGGCCCACCGAACTCTATCCAATTGCTTCGGGTGACTTCCCGTGAAAGGAACATGAATGATGCAGTGCGTGCGAAGTTTAGTGAGGAACCCTTTCGACACCCCTAGTGATGAGGCTTGAATCTACAGCAGCTTTGGTTTTTGAGTGATCTCAGAAGGTCACCAGTGCATACGAGTGCCATCATGCGAGGCAGCGTATGCATCTTCGATGTCCTTTGATTCCGGATCATTGACGGCAGATCAGAAGAACCCGCAGGTCGGCAACTGAGGGTGGATGATCATCGCCAGATTCACCAGTCTTTGCATGCAGGCGGGTCATTTTTCGGAAGGTGGATCAAGGATTTCTGGTCTGATGTCGGCATGAACCATGTCCATCCATGTCCAACCACTGAGAGATCCCACGAGCGCATGTTAGTGTCTTGGCGTCGTAGGACGACAGCATTGCATGTGCACCTGTCCCAAGGATCCCAGCAGGCAAGTGCAGGTGAGTACCGACACCGAGAAGGTGGAGCTGGGAGCGAGTCAGTGGAAAGGTGAGCAAAGTGCCACAAAGTGAAAAGGAGGAGTAAGAAAGAGCAAGGAGGAGTAAGGAGGAGTAAAGAGCAGTAAGGAGGTGAACAAACAAATTGAATTAAATTGAGACAAATTTAACTAATATATTTTTTAAAGAAGCCAGAACTTGAGAAACGAGAAACCATGAGCTGTTGCATCCAGAGGCCAGGGGCCCGCCGCTGAAAGTTCGAGTCTCCATCCCAAGCCCGAGGGACTGCAAGGCGCCCACGGAGGGGAACTGTTGGAAGACACCAGTCATCACCAAACCTTTGTTGTTTGTGAAGTCATTGGTGAAGCCATTGGTGAAGATTGGTGAAGTCATTTTCGAAGTCATTTTCGAAGTCATGTTGAAGTCCTTGTTGATTGCTACTTTCGGCTGCCTGGTTGTAAAAGTTTAGCCAAGACTTCGCAGCTTTGCCAGCCTCGTAAAGCCTGTCAGTGGTCTCGCATCGCGGACTCTTCATTGAAACATGTAGCATTCGTGAGGCGCTCTAAAACTCACGGGCAAAACTGACAGGGTTTTATCCCGACGTGCATTGATACGGACAGAGTATCACTCATATGTGCACATACTTGTGCAGATAGATACCTCGGTACGCGTGCACGCATAGGTGAAGACAATACTTTGAAAAGTAGTTCGTACACATTTCCTGTACCACAATGGTGTCTGAACGCACATGATATTGATGTACCGTAATTACCTACAATGATAGATGTGCCTGGAAATGTCCATGAAAGTCATGAAGCATTACAATTGATATCATGATTTTTCGAAATCTCGTTGAGAAACCCAGCACGGAGATAGACAGAGGAAGCTGATTTCACATAGGATATCAGCCACCATAGATATATAGATTGAAGATAGCCGATACATCCATAGATAGATCCATAGATAGATCGATAGATCGAACGATAGCAAGGCTGTTGCGTAGCTGGAAGGAGGCCCGACCCATCAGCCTCTCCAGGCCACGATGCTGCAAGGTGCCCTGGGAGTTGTTCGGATCATCGTGTCGTCATTCACTGATTGGTTGCAAGCTCACATGTTGATAAACCGGCACATCAGCTTTACAGCAGATTGCCGGTGATTCACCATCAAACAATTGCTGGGGGGTTCATGGTCACGGATTTGCCATAGCTGCAATGTGATAACATTGGCCAGATGATTGCAATACCGTTGATCTCTTTGAGTCGGACCGTCATACCACATGCTGACTCGACTCGTTGCTATCCTGAGTTTACATGCCCAACCAATCAAGATGATGCAACTTGTGAGACAATGACTTGATATTCTTGACAGATGCAAGTCATTGCGCGACAGGGGTTCCTAGACATCATGTAGGTCACTTTCAACATGTTTGTGAATCACAGGGCCATAGTGGATCCTATGCTATGCTATGGACTCAGTCCAGGCAAAAAAATGTAACACCAATTGTCCATTCAATATTTACATGGAAAATGCGGTTGCACACCCTCAACAGCCTCTCAATACATGAATATGAATAAGTATAATAATATATAAGGGCGCTGCGCGTTTTCCGGGCCCCCTGGACACAGCAGTAGATCTGCTAGTGATTTCAATATGGATTTGTATGAATTTACTGCATCCTATGTTGAGTAACAATTAGTTTGTAATATCAATATGTTAATTTTGACGATATTCAAATGAATTTGATGTTTATCGATGCTAGTTAAAGTCTTTATTGGCTACCATTCTTAAACATCAGTACTACTACTTTTTGCAAGGTGGAAATTGTATGACTAATAAGTACAGACAGTAGAATCAAGTCATTTTTACATTAGCCATGAATATACAATACCATGGTTTTTAGAACTAAATTAATAAGGGCTATGTTCATCTTCAAATGTTATAGGTAATAGCCAAGAGCCTTTGTATGTTTCAGCTAACTTAGCAAGGAATTTGGAATGTGTGGATTTAGATTTGATAGGCTGTAGGTTTTTCAAAATTATTTGGCCTTGCTCAATCAATTTAAAAGCCTGAGGTTAAGTGTTTTTTTTGAAATAGAATTGAGAATAATTGAAATGAATTGAAACAACATTGAGACACATTGAGAAGGGTTGAGAACAAAAAAGCAAAAATGGGACAAGCAATTGCCTTTCCAGGCGCTGGAATCTTGAGACACTTGAATCTCCAGGCACTGGATAATTTTTTTAAAACCCTGTTCACATGTCCAGTGATTATCCAGTGCTACCCAGTGACTAAGTCAAATGACTATGTCAATTGGCATCCAGTGACTAAGTCCCTTGATAGCTGCAGGATGTCCAGTTATGTAATCATGTGATATTGTCACGAGATCAACCAATGAGAACTAAGCATTCACTGCCCATCTTTTTTCCCCACAGGCAACACAAGTCTCAGCTTCATATGGTCAAACCTCAGTACACAGGCTTATTGGATACTTGTTGAACATGAAGTTCACAAAAAATAATTGTGGTAAACAAAATCAAACACTTGACTGACTTTAAATAGATTGGAACCTCAGAAAACGTTTTTCTTTCGACAAAGAATACATATGGATGTTGATATTTTTTGTTTTAAAACGATGGCGAAACAAGTTTGAAAATAACAGCAAAAAAGTACATCCCCTGGGCACTTCCAACCCAGGAAGGGAGAGTTGTTAGTTTTAGACCAAATGACATGTTTTAAGTGTAGTCAGTATTTGCTAAAAGCTCAAGATATTGATATAAAAAATGCCCAGATATATCACAGAAAATCTGTTTTGACTAGTGTATCCACAATTAAGCATTATAGTATTGATATTTTATCACAAGGGTTCACGAAGACCCTAACTTATTGTCTATGATATTGGAACATTAATTTAGCCACTATTGTTGAACATAAGAATAGTTTTGCTGAATATGAAATGGTAATAAAGCTTACTCATAATTTGTATATATTGTACCTCTTGATAATATAACCACCATTATGAAAACGTTAACAAGCTGATATCCAACAATGATAGTGCTTTTAAAATATGGTCATCATTCAAAATATTACAGTTTAAAAATAGTCAATAGTTGCCAGAATGATAGCGATGCTCATTTTTTTGCAATGCCGATTTAGCTTTGATATGTGACGTTTATTGTAAACTTAAGTATCTCTATATATATTCCTTTATATCCTGTTAATTTATAAAATTTTGAATTTACAGCCTATCTTTACAAATATGATTATTTAATTATGCCTTATTATTGCGTATTTCAGTTTTTCAATGATATCTATAAGGGTATAATATATCTAATCATATATGTTTCATTGTGATCTACTGTATTTGATTTGAGCCTGTCAAACATGGTTTATCTAATTGTCATTTTTGAAGGGGGCCCAAAGACTTCGAGGGCTGGGGGCCCGGTCCAGGAGCCAAAAACCAAAAAAACCAAAAAAACCAAACAAACCAAAAAAACCCAAAAAACAAAAAAAACAATATTCTGCAAACTAGTTCGGAAATTATTGTTTTTTTGTTTTTTTTGTTTTTTTTTGTTTTTTTTGGTTTTTTGGGTTTTTTTGTTTCTTTTGGTTCTTTTGGTTTTTTTTGGTTCTTTTGGTTTTTTGGGTTTTTAGAAAGCAACATGTTTATAAACAAAAGTGTGTTTATAAACAAAGGTGTGTTTATAAAGATGTTTTGTTGATCATGTTTATAAAGATGTTTTGTTGATCATGAGACAGCAAGCATTGCTCATTGTAATGCAGACACATGAGACATCACATGATGATATGAACAAAAGTATGTGCTTGGTAAGTCTTCCCTTGAAATAAGCAATTATGGTAACCAACCCCAATTATATTCTCCAGGGGGCCCGGAAAACGCACCGAACCCAAATATAATATTCATTTTCAACATGAATATATGCGTGTGTGCCAATGCCTAGCTATGGTGCCAGGAATTTTCCGCAGCCCAGCCACTTGTGCATCTTGGTGCCCCATCAACGGCGATAAGCATCTAAGCAATTCCAAGCAGTGCTGGAGTGGCCGCCCACTAGATCTCAGGCAGCGGAGTGGTGCAGGTGACTGATGGCTCACCGATTCTCGGCCTTCACCGACGAAATCGAGTGCATGAGCACAGAAGAACGATCTTCAACAGTCCTCATGTGTCCTCTTTCATGGCTTGACATGTGGATATCCTTAATGTCATTTCATATCCCTAACTAGGAATCCCAAGTTTCAACTTGAGATGTCATGAAATATCCGCAATTTTCAACTTTGGATGCCCATGGATACCTCGGATTTGAATGGACAAAATTGATCCAAGTCCAAGTCCGCCGAATATGGGTGCTGAATGCGAGGAAAAAGGGCGAGAGCCGCTCTCCCAAGAAGAAGGCCTCCGTGCAGTTCTTTGTGGAGGATGACTCTTGGGCGTTGCTCCGAGGTATGTGTTCCTGCCTCGAGGTGTTTGTTCACTGAAGATGACTTTGTTCATGTTGGTCTTGGTGTTTGTTTATCTTGACTGCATTCACTTAAGTATCTTGATGTTTCTTGATTCTCGGTATCCCCGCCAAACTTGCTCGAACGTGAAACCAGTAATTAATGAGAAACACGGATCATAAGAGTCTATACAAGTGCACGGTTTGTGATTGCCAAATTGATCCAAACTAAGGAACCAGCAGAAGTCATGGCCAATCGCCGCTCGATTGCAACGTAGCCAGCGGAGATGCTTGTAATGGCTTCGGGGCCATAGATAAATCCTGGATCCCATTCTCCCATGAAACAGTTTTTGGTTGATGGGGTATCCCATAGTATGACCCTTGTGACTAGTACTCTAGAATTTCCCGTGAACAAAGGCTAGCAAAGGTGTGTTCACTCTAGGCCAATGATTCCAATGTTTACTAATAGTACCGATCATTGAACCAGCCCTTGTTCATCAATTGTTGCTCATGGGGCAAACATCATGGATCATGATGAACCATCAACCACCATCATTCTTTCTTGTCAGTTATTCATCTGCAGTCACTGATGAATCATTTTGGATTACGAATCAATCTTCTTTGATGATTTCTTTGTAATAATCAGTTGCTGATTAATCATTTGGGATTATTAATACAATAAGTCTTTATTAAAGATCTATGAATCATTGACCAATCCGTTTCTTCCATTCGAGTTTCAAGGCAGGGGTGCCTTGGAGTCCTGGGGGCTGGAAGTTGTCACAAGTCTTGCGGTGGGACATGGCGATGCCTGTACTACTCATCAGCAACTGAGGAGATGCTCCTTTCATCAGTTTCATCTTCGTTCACCTTCCACCGCAAGGATCTTCAAAAGATAGTTCCGAATGAAGAACGGATCTGCAAAAATTACAAATAGCTTAAGCTCTTACACATTGCTATTCTTAGCTTGAATAGCTATGAATCCTTGTTAAAACAGCTCTTGCTCAGCGGTTATTTCAGCTTTCACCTGCTAAAGCTTCTGTTTTCACCAAGGTGTGGACCTGAAAACTGCCAGCGAATATTGGACGCAGAGCCCCCACGGGCTGAGCTCATTGGACACCCGCGGTGAGCTCATCCGTCCCAAGGCAAGCCTGAACATGGCTAGAGAATGGATGTCCAATTCCTATAAGGTGGTTTCTCAAAATAGGGGTACCCCAAAAATGGTTGGTTTCTCAAAATAGGGCTACCCCAAAAATGGTTGGTTTATTACTATAAGTGACTATTAATGGATGATTGGGGGGTACCCCTATTTTGGGAAACAACCATATGAAATATTTTTTCAAATACATGTGCATGCTCGTTTTGGCGATCTACATGTATATCCGCATGTTTCATTATATGCGCACTCTTGTTTTCTGTACTGTTAGTCATGTGAACGCCCTACATGTCGGTTACAACCTCCGCCGTCAAACTGAAGGGTCCTACCCCTCCAGGAAGCTCGAGAATCCTGGACTCAACTGAGCTCTGGAGTGGGGAACCCCAGAGAGCTGTCTTCCTTCACCGGCAGAGCTTTCCGCCCATGGGCGGTGAACAGCCAATCAAGTTCGCGGGTTTTTGGCACTGGCTGAATGCATCTGAATGCTTGATTCCACCATTTTGCATGAGGGGCGGGCCTTGGCTGTGGCCTATTTCATGTCGGTTTCTTGAATATGGCCCCTTAGACCTGCCCGTAATATGGCTTCATTTACTTTCAATACCAAAGCTTCCAAAAAAAATCTGTCCGGTTTTTTAACCTGTCTAAATTTTTTTTCCACCTTTTAATTCGTTCCCATAGGTCTTTTCCAGAGGTTTGTTCCCATATGGCAGTGGGTCAAAAAACCCCGTACCCCTGGTTCCCCTATCATTAACCATTATTTTCCCTACTATTGTTGGTTATTACCCCCCAACTATTGGTTGGTTAACTGCTTGACCCAGCTCGCCATATCTTTCCTGCTGGTTGCTTGGCCCAGGCGCGCAAGCAACGCGACATGGTGTCCCAAGTCCTGGGCGGAACTCCTAAGACTTCGTGTCTTGGAACGTGTGGAACCGCGGGTGGTTTCATTTCAATCTGTTTCCTTCATGGGCGCGACACTGTGTAATTACATGGCTTCAATCAGATTCTGTATATATAAATAGGTAGATAGATAGATAGATATATATATATATAATATATTTTTTTTATATATATATATATAAATCAAATATATTGATTTACTTAATTTTCGATGATACCAATAATGAACTTGGGAAATTCTGAAACAGGTCGCTCTTGATACTGTAGATTGCTTCTTATTGCATTTTGGAAAAGTGTCTTGAATTCATAGCTTGCATTCAGAAACCGCAACCCGGCCGTGGCAGTCCGCCATCCAACTTGCCACTCCGCCAGGTAGATCCTGACTTTCCATAAACATCTACCATTCTGACCATGACATGTTAGAGACTCCGTCTTCACAGCAACATTCTTGCTGTAGCAAAGCATCAGGGAAGTGCCCACGAATCTTCTGGTTGCTGCAACTTCGTTATCAAATTTCAACTTTCCAGTGATGTGCTTGGACCCAGATGTGCTGCCAAAGGACTGCTCAGTCGCATCCGGAGCCACTGTCCCCGCGGAACTTGTCCCCTCGGAACTATGCAGTGAATGAGACAAGGCCAGTGCCACGGCGGTGTTTCAAAGCATTTCAAAGCATGATGGACGATGCTGTGCTTCAAAAATGTTTTTTGAATTTATTTTCAATATTTTTCATTTTCCTTATCCTGTTCCGGAATAGAAAGCGCTCCACTCGCTTTACATAATCGATAGTGCATATGCTAGAGCCGGCAAATGTTTAGTAAAGTTGCGCTTGCACATATGGGCTGTCCTTTTTTCCACACACACATGATGCATTACAATGCAAACGCAAAAAAAAACATGTACCTCGCTTCATATGTGGGTTTCAAAATGTTTCAAACAATGTATACATTTCATGTTTCAAACTCTTGGACAGTTTCAAGCACTTGGCGGCCCCAAACTTTTCTGCTGCGCAAGCAAAATCACTGAGTTCCATCGTGATGATTATCCATCCTGGGTACCGCCAGTAAGGAAAAACAGGGAAAAGTGAAAAATTAGCAAAACCTTTGCCTTTTCAGGATTTCAGGACAATCATTGTTCGAGATGGGGCACCGCAAGGGACCACAAAAATGACAAATGATTCACGACGTCAGTGAGCTTGGCGTCAGTGAGCTCGGCCTTGCTCTTTCGGAAGGCTTCCATTGAGTGCTCGGGAGCAGAAGGCTTCAGAGATGACGACCTCTGAGAGTGGCTGAGCGCTAAACGCGGCCTGGGCTGTTGATGTACCATGCTGTGCCACCAGCTGCCACCACATGCCACCAGCTGCCACCACATGCCACCAGGTGCCACCAGGTGCCACCCGAGCATCGAAAAGGTCTCAATTCTTGGAAGTGATCTTTTAAAAGGTGCCAATGCTTTGGGTACACTATGATTATGATCACTATGCACGGATCAGATCACAAAGGTTGCCAAGACAGCAGCGTTGGCCAAGAGGGGATACATACAGCACACACCCCAGAAGATCTTTCATAGTATATACTGCATTGGTACTAACATTATCATTTGGTAAAAGGTGTGCGTTTTTTAAACACGCATATGCACACATGTGTATGTATGTATGCCTATGCTGTATTTATATATATATATATGTGCGTGAACATTTGCATTTGCTATATGTCCAGCTTCAGGATTCTGAATCAGTGCAACGGCAGAAGCGGCTGGGCCAAGGTCAACTAACTGGCTTCAAGTCGCCCATGTCCAAGTCGTTGAGTCCCCGCAATGCTGCCATGAAAGCTATGCGCCGCTTGGCCAGGGTGGGCCATCAGTTGAGGTGGGGGCAAAAGACCAGGAAAAACTCATGCGTTTTGATGCGTTTTGTGGTTTGGTGTGATTTGGCAAGGATTTCCCCTGGCTCAGCCAGACGCTGAATACAATTCCGCTTCCTCATGGCGAGCTCTAACATGTTTGATTGCAAATTTGGTGAGCGTGGGTAAAATCACAAAAGCTATCACTACCGCCAACGGCCCAACATCAGTAAGTAAAAGCAACAACAGCAACAACAGCAATAACAACAGGAACTGCAGCAACTGCAAAAATCATAGGAAGACGACTGGCAACCAGCAGCAGCACCAGCAGCAGCAGCAGCAGCAGCAGCAGCAACAACAACAACAACAACAACAACAAAACCACAACGACAGCACCTGCTCGCCCTCAGCCTTAGCTGAACCTTTGGGATGGCGATGGAAAAAAACAGAGCCACAACAAGAACATAGAGGACAACTGCAACAACAGCGACAACTGCATGACCACAACAGCAACGTTATTGGACTCCGTTGGGGACCCTGATCTCCAACGCAGTCTCCCCATGGTAGCCTCGTGGCACGAGGTGATGGGGGTTACGATGACCTGCGCCGGAGCAACTGCCAATTCACAGACCTCACGGGTCGCGTGGAGACCTCGCCCCGTACGCCTCGCCGCAGCGATCTGTGTGGATACTCAGTTGGGCGACCGCGCTCCAGCATGACCGTTCAGACAACCAAGCACATACAAACAAAGCACATACAAAGAATCAACAGATACACATGGGATGCACATGGGATGCACATCTTAGATCAGAATGGGTTTCTTTGGGTTTCTTTGGGTTTGGAGTTGCCTCTCTCCCTAGCCTCCAGCTACGAAGCACCGAGGCAAGACACGGCGGGGGTGTATTGGATGAACCCCAGCACTGAGAAGTCCCGCAAAATCGCAGAGCGCCAAGGTGGCCCCGGGTCTCCGTGGCGATGCGTTTGACCATGCCACAAGTCACCGCAAATCCACAGAGCATCCCTACATCCTCCACATTGGAAGTTAGTATGAGAGATAATGAGAGACCAATTCTGTAGCATGTGGTGACGTAGAGGCGGTAAGAACCATTGACTTTTTCGGCGAATCTTGGTGGCACACTCCTAATATCCAAGCGAGCAATGTTTGAGGGGACCTCTTCCGTGTCAGGACGAGTCAATGTGGAGACCACTGGTTTCTTGGCAAACAGGGGGTGAACGCAGCGCCTTTCAATGCCACGTGTTGGCAAGCAGTAGGCGGTACTTATGCCAAACCCAAATCAGGCATTTAGCCTCGTGATTCTAATGCTCAAAGCTAGTATAACAGCTGGAACTTCACAGCAAAACCCAGTCACCCTTGGCAACATTCAACATCAGCCACATTAAATCATTAAGAGGGATTGAGGGAAGAGCGTCACACATGGCTTTCCTGCTCAAAGATGATCGAACATAGCTTGGATGATTCATGGAGGCTTGAAATTCATGTATGGTCTCATTATCGCCTGCTTAGTCGCATCCCCACCAACATCAGCCGCCCCGTCTGATCCCTCGAAAATAGACTAAATAGACCATGCGGCCACAGGCCCAGGGGAAGGGAGGGCGATTATTTGATCGGCAGGTAAGATCCCAGCTCGTCCCCAATTGGCTCGGTGGATGACAGCACAATGTGCCCAGGAAGTTTGATCCACCAACAGGGTGCCCAGCCGGATGTTGAGAACTTGTCACCAAGGCCAGATTTCGGAGAGTGATTCTTGAAAAACCTTCATCCATGAGTCAAGGGGCGGTCAATACATTCCAGGGTCACGAATCATGTCACATCCATGAGCAGAGTGGAGTTCCATTAGTAATGACTTAGTAACTTAGTAATGTATGATCCACTTTCTCGCTTCTGCCCCAGGCAGACTCGGACCCCGAGGTAGCGATGGAGAGAGAGAGAGAGAGAGAGAGAGAGTAATGTAACTCTGCCCATCCATTAGTTCGACCATGGAAGAACTTCATTGCCAGAGCCCAGTAGTTGCAGTGGCCTGCCAGGTCGGTACCCGAAAGCCCTCAGCAACGCAAGGTTTGGCAGGCGGGCCAGTGGATCTGAAGCTGTAGGGCAGTGGCACCCCCAAGCACCTGCCTGGTGATTTTGCTACGAGAAAAATGGGAAAACCATAGGAAACCAATCAATTCTGTTAATACCAGCCATTCTTTAGCAACCCCAGTTCTTGTTCTTCGTGATTATCACCGGCTGCCAACCGTGATTAGCGATGATTCCCTACTAATTGACCGCTCTTGGCGGTACACCAGCACTGAAATAATGAAAATCTTGGTGTAATTCACTGGGTTAGCAGCTAAGTTAAGATCTTCAATGAAGAGCCAGTAGCAGCCCACTATCCACGACTCCTCAGCTGACCAGACACACCACGCCTGCAGGAAGAGCGCGCCTGCTTCGATGCGGCGTACCTTGGTGAGACCAGAGTGGGAGTTCGTAGCATAAGCATTGTGACTAGTGACTTAACCCGTGGTAGTAAGCCCAACGCTGGTGGTATGTGATGGTTAACCAGTGGTGAAGCTGAGGAACTCCAATAGTAAACAAAAGAGGTATTCTTGAACCAATGGTGAGCAATGGTGGTAAACCAATGTAAGAAATAGTTTTCAAGTGGTTACCACAAGAACCATGGTGAGTGATTAATTGTGGTTAAGTATTACTATTGACTATTGACCAATGGTCAATATTGACATCAGCCAACATGGCAAGAAGCAACATCAGTGGTTGCTAATGGTTAGGAATTTGATTGATGGACAATTACCAGGAGTAATAGCCAGTAGAGTTGCGATGATAGCCAGCAATAACCACTGGTTAACACTGGTAGTGTATTAATCATGAATGATAAGCCAAAAAGCTCCAGGATTTGTACCATTGACCATGTAAAAAAAGGTTGGATGATGGCTCCCCGGGTACAGTAGTCAGATTCCAGAGGACAATACCCATCTAGGATTGGGGTTGTCCAAGAATGGTGTACCACAAGATTGGCTGTTGATAAAAATGGCCAAGTTGGGGCCGAGGGGTGATTGTTGGGGATGCGCATGATTCGCGGAAAGCCGCAAATGATCATGCATCACTCGCAAAATTGCAAACCGTATGGAAGTGTGCTATCCAAGCAATTTGTTTCTGGATGATTTGCTGTTCTGCTTTTCCACCCACTTCTCACTGTACCGCGAGCATGGGACGTTTTCCATGTCTACTCTCCGCCAATTCTGGGCGCTGGACTTTGACTGTCTCATTTTCATGGTCGTTATTTCCAACCAAGGCCTTTCCACTGTTCAATGTGCAGTGATGACTGTAGAGCAATAATTGAAGACCGTTTACAGGTGCAACAGTGAAACCTTCAGATTTGATGCCACTGCGAACCTCCAGGCTACTGTGTGTTTTTGGACCTGCAAAAAGCACGGCTTTCCACTAGAGCTTCAAGGCTTATCCAGCATCCCTTTGCCATGTTGGGTCACCTTATGAGTCTCGAGGATGCCGTGCTTCAAGGTCATGGAAGCAAGCGAGTTCGGAAGTCGCACGCCGAAGGAGGGAGCCCAGCAGCTGGGGCCCAACTTTCTGTGCTTGTCAACATGAGCCATGCTGCTGCTTAGCCATGTAGTTACGGGTGCTAGCTTGGTAGGTCTACGAAATCATGGGCCATTTGTTGCTTCTTGGCATCTTTTGGCCATCATGACCTAGCTGTGAATTGCACAGCTCGAGGAGCAATGGGGAATATCATGACATAACGTGAATATCCCATCATAGGTAGCCTGATGTCCATGAAGTGTTGAGGGGTGAAAAAACTCCTGGTTTCCAAGGCAGTAGAACAGACCCGTTGTAGCAACACGAGGAGCGTCAATAGCAACACCGACAGCAAGCTCCGGCATGATTACACTGGTAACATGCACATCGCAATTGGTACAGTAGAGGAGCGTGGACGTGTTTGAAACAATTCACAGACCTAACGATGTGTGAGACATCGAATGTAGAACAGGAAGAAAGTATGGAGAGACTTTTGGCGTGGTCCGTTACACAAGATGACACAAGGACTAATCTAGACATTTTTGTACGATGTTCTTTTGTGTTGATATAGAGATGTTTGTAGAAGGCTGTGTTGATTGTTCAATAAATATATCATGTCAGTATCATTTCAATATCAACATGTTTGCCGTCAAAGCACCCGAGTTGTCGCAATTTCCGGAGCGTTTTCTTGTTGCCTCTGGCAGGCGTGAGCTCCGAAGCAGCAAGTCCATGGGCGCGTTGCCTGACGATGGTGCAATGTCACCCAGCGACCGGAAGAGAGTCTCGGGCCTCAGACCAATCCGCAGGAATCGGTGGGGGGCCAACAGGATCCAACAGGTGCCATGGCAAGGTGGAAAGAGCTGAAAGGAGCTTTTGCTGAAGACCTGGTTTATCTCATTTCGATGGTCATTTTTCGCGCGGTGTCCTGTGGCTTCTTGCCTCCTGGCGGATACTTGAAGCGCCATGCATTGGACAACGGGCAATATCCCCAACAGGTGTAGGATGCGCTGAGATTTGGCTCACACTTTGGAAGACACAAGGAGTATCCATCAAGCCCCAGCAGCCCCATTCCTGCAGACAACTCCCACCTTACGCATGAGTAAGTCCAGAATGGTATTGTCACACCACTAGTATACCCCTACTGTAGTACTATATCAGCTGAAGCATCATAGATCATGACAAATCACGATGTATCATCATGATTTGCTGCTGATCATCAAGTGGGGCACTGCAAGAAGCAGCCAGCAGCCAGCAGCAGCCAGCAGCACCCAGAAGCATTGGCTGCAGCCAGCATCCATGGCATGTCGCTGAGGCAAGCTTGGCATCGGGTCAGATGCGCGAAGGCTTCGGTGACCTGCGGCAGAAGAAGGAAGACGCTGCGGGAGCACCGGGATGGTCCGGGGGCCCGGCGGGCTCAGGGGCGGGCCAGTACCAAGATGGACCAAGGCACTGGCAGAATCTCATAGGATCCAAGGAACGGAGGAGGACATTCTGTTGGACAAGAAACGATGGAAAATGAATCAAAGGGAAACCATGATTCTTGTCTTTATGATTTACGGTGGGAGGGATAAATCGTCGATTGAATCAATTGAATGGTCATACTCAGCACCCTCAGTTTCCGGTATTCCCCAGCAAGAGGCACCCAGGCAAAAATCTCAAAACCAATCTGCTTAAAGCAACACAGCACCGACGATTTGGGGTGTCTCTGTGCATAGCTGCCTGGTCAGGGTGTCGCCACGTTCGATGCGCAGCACGGTGATCCAACCCCCTATGGCCAGCAATCGTTCCTTGATGTGCCTTGGCGGAGACATCCGTCCTGTTCATGAGTTCATGGCCGGTCGCTGTCAAGAATTGTCAATCATTTCTGATTTATTCCTACAGGGTTTTTCCACAAACCGTCCAGATCGCTCGCATGCTATTGCACACGATGGCCATGCGGATAAAGAGATGTCAGCTTGAACTTCGCTGGCTAGACAGTTCTGCTAGCGCATTGATGATGATGAGGATGATGATGATGAATGATGATGAGGATGAGGATGGTCATTTCTAGAGCTGCTATTGCTGCTAGAGAGGCTAGAGACCACAATCATGGACAGCTTTTAGCCAGCACCTGCTTCCAAAAATGGCATCCAAGGAATCAACCCAACATGTACCAGTTGGGACCTCAGGGGTTCACCTGGTTGGACTGGCCCAGGATTGGAAGAGACGGTCAGATAGCGCCCATGATGTGTTTCATTGTTGCAATTATTATGGCCTAGCACGTGCCGTCGCCAAACAGTGGGGCACGAAGCAAAACAGGTAAAGTCTCATACTACATGTATGTAGGGTGTGCAGAAAGTGCAAGTGGACATGCTTCAAGACATGGCACATCCTCCCAAGTTTGGACACAACCAATGGATATCATTGGAACATCTAAAGTCTGTGTGCTAGTTCTTGTGAACCATGGCCATCCCACTGTTGCCAGGTACAGGAACATGCCCAGCCATTCGCCAAGGGCTCGAAAGGTCCAGGAGCCACTGGGTGTCGCATGGTGGGATTATGTGGGATTGCCGGACATATTCAGCCGGGTCCAGCTTTCCAAGTGGAAGGATCCCAGTCGTTCACCAGATCGCGTGTGAGGGCTTGAACCAGCAATGAATTTGGTAATGGTTTGAGTTTCTGGTCCCTTCAAAGGGCTGACACTTGATGAATATGATGGGCGATGGGGAGAGAGAGAGAAAGAGAGAGAGTGATGGAAGAGAGAGAGAGAGAGAGAGAGATAGAGATGGGAGAGAAAGAGATAGAGATGGTGTTGGTGGTGATGATGACCTGATGACGACGGTGGTGGAGGCGGTGAAAATGATGAGTTCCAAACCAGCAAGTACAGTGAGAATGTTCACCAGAAAGGCCTCGCATGTTTTGCAGATTTTGTGGTTAAGGTTCGTGTCTCCAAGATATATAGTGGTTTCTCAAAATAGGGGACCCCAAAATCATCCACTATGAGCAATATGAGCCATTTGTAGTAATAAACCAGCCATTTTTGGGGCTCCCTATGGCTTGAGACACCCATATTGCTATTAGAAACTCTTGTTTTGTTATGTTTGTTGAGTTTTTTTTTTTTGTCAGCAGCTGAAGAGCGTATCTTCAAGAAGTCGATCCTGTGCGTCAAGCCATTCACCGGCGCCAGGAGCAGACGACCAGCCTGGGGTTCTTTTGACAGCGAGTCGAGTCGTCGGTATTTAGGGATCTCAAAGGTGTTTCTGAGGATTTGGGCAGCTGATTTGATCTTCTTTCTGATGTTTCTCTTATTCTACCCGAGTGTTGATGATATTTGATGATTCTGGCCTTTGCTCATTCAGATTGAAGACATGATGGGACAATAAGGGTTGGCCATTGCCCAAGCTGCAAAGGTAAAACAACAGGCACGGTGGGCCCCAACTTTCCAGAAACATCGGCTCGCCGCTTCGAACAGAATGGCGTTCATAGAGCCTGTCGCCCAACTTGTGGGCCCAGAGCCGCAGATTTGGGTGTGACATGGATGCCATGTGGTATGCTGTCCACGTCCATTTCTGCCGTTACCGTTTGCATGGACGCTGTGTTGGGCCAGTGGCAGGTGAAGCGATTTGTGTCTTTGGAGTTACGGGGCAGAGGTGCCTCCAAATCATTGACTTCCTTGACGTGCCACCAGTACCTCGCTTTGCGAGCGTAAGATATGTTGAGAATTTCTAGCCTCTCAAGCTGCCAGGTAAAACTTTGCACCCCAGTTTAGCTGATGGTAGTTTCTCAAGTTTGTCCATGCTTGAGCTACTTATATTCATGCCAAGATCGGATAAAATCGCTTTGGAATGTTTGACTACCATTAAAGTATATTAAAGTGCACAAGCATATTGAGGTCCTCCAACCAGAAAACACGTCCGTCCTGGACCTCTATTCTCGACCTGTTTATACATCCTTTGATTTGGTGTTCGTCCTCAGTAAAGAGACTCGGCCCCACAGCACTGGAGGGCCATATGGTTTTGCCTCGGGTGGTTTGATGTTGTTGGTGCTGGAATCAATCGCCTTCGGTGCAATGTTTGCGTCTAGGGCCTCAGTTCTAACATCTTGACTTCAAAACTCGCTCACAGATGTCACAAGCCCAGCCACCCGTTGACTGGCAGTAAGCCGTGCCATGCGGCCAATGCGACGAGCAACTCGGGGCTTTGGCCGAGATTTGGTCAGCTCACTGCCGGAGAATTGGCGGATGCCGGCCTGAAAGCATTCTCTTGAAGCAGTCATCGCCGGAGGTGATAACTTTCCAATAGCTGAATAGATCTTGTTGCACATTGGTGCTGCATGAGCCTCGAAAAGAAGTCTTTGCTGAAGCTAGTGGGGCCTCTCCATTTTGGGGGACTTATTGAGGTTCCTCCCCTTCGCTCCCACAACTGCAAGATAAGATAAGGGTTCTTTGCGACGATTTGGTGGTTCCAAGCATTTTGCATGTCCAGTAAGTACTCATCTCAATGAAGGTCGCGAAATCACAAGGCTAGATTTTTTACCAACACTGTAGCATGATCAACAGGACAATCCCGCACAAGACTGGTACTGTATGGTATTTTCTATTGGCTTCAGCAGGCCATATCCCTAACAAAGCTAAGGTCCAGATTTTGCCAGGGATACCTTAAAGATGTTGGAAAGCAGCAGGTTCTCGTGAGGATCCACCTGCATGAAACTTCCTCGCCAGGGTCTCCACTCATCTGGGTTCACCCGCCAACATCACGGAGCAGTTCCACCTGGTGCAGGGAGGGGTGGACAGGTGTCGTCACATTGGGTTGGAACATGTTGGAGTAGCACCTCAAGATCAGCGCCCAAAAACCTCCAAGAAACTCATATCCCCCAAAAAATCAGGTTCATTCAGTTTCATCAGGTCAATAGCTACAAGCCATGGCAATCCATAGCCAACATTAAGCCACGCGCAGATCTAAGATCAGCTTCCAAGAAGATCGGCCTAGATCGACCTTCCAGCTGACCATGGTAGGCCACTCGCGTACCCTTGGACAACAGCAGCGGCAGCGTCCCGCAACTCACAGCCGAAGCCTGAGTGCGAAATCATATGAAAGTATTCCACGTATAAATGAATGACAATGATCAGAAATGAATATAGCAAATTTAGTAAATGAAAAATACAGACAAATCGATAGCTAAGTATACTGTAAATGAATTCATCTAAAGAACTGACTCGAAGAAAACATGGACCCAAACTGGAAATATCAGCAATAGTACTTGTCATTCTTGATGATTATGTTGGTGATTGATGGAGATTGGTGAAAAGTTGATGGCCAAGATGAATTGATGAGTGGCGCCAGGCCTTCGTCATGACGGCCACCCAAGGGGTGAAGTATTTCCTCCTGGGAGATTCAGCACCTCGGCGGCCGAGTATGGCCGAGTCCTGGTGGGGATGTGCCACCAGTCATGGACCATGGAAGTGCGTGGGAAACATCTGGCTATGGGTCGATATTAACCAACCAATGCTGGGGGATAATAACCAACAATAATAGGAAAAACAATGGCTAATGATGGGGAACCAAGGGTACAGGGTTTTGACCCACTGCCATGTTGTTTGTGGTTGACACTTACTTAAGTGGCCCATGGAAAAGGACGATGAGCAGTCATGGCTGTTAGTTTGACAGGAGATTAACACAGAGATGTGCCACTGGCTAAACCCCCAACAAAGACACATGATGTTTAGTCGTCATCGCTTGGTGGGGAAATCAGTCGCTGCCTTTAAGAAGTTGCAGTCGCTTCACGGCGATGAAGTTTGGCGTTTTGTCCATCACATGTTTTGCCGAATGCATGTCACGCTGGTCATTTGAACTCCCAAATGTGACAAGTTTGGGTTGGGTCGCACTTTGAAAGAAGTTGAAGATGTTTGAAGTTTGCGGGTTTTGCGGGATTGTTTCTCAATTCAATACTGGTGAGCTGCGTGTTCTGAAGCATGTTTCAAAGTCGTACCAATGGTTGGGTCCACAAGGTTCAGGACGGATTGTGTAGATTGGGTGGCGCACGAGCAATGCGAATTTCCACATGCACAATTCTGAGTACCTCATTGTTCATCGTTGTTCATCCCTTTTCTCTTGTTGGCACCTCATAGTTTGCACGTGGAGCTTCTGCTGTTTGATCACGGCTGGAAGGTCCTTGGTTGAAAGCTGTTGCGTTCCCCCCCAGGTTGACAAGCACCACATCAATGGTAGATGGCGGTCTTGTCAATGACCTCCTAGCAATGCCTCAATTTCATTCAATTTCTTATTTTGCGTGGGATTTCACTTTTCTAGGTCTCGTTCGCTGCAGCTACAATGCCTGGTGTTGGAGGGTGATGCAGCATGTTGGGAGATCGCATTGATGTTCTCCCTGAAATCAGGGTCCATCCTGGGTTTGGGTGAGTTCCCATCCATTTACCATGAGATACCAGTGTCACTCTAGCTGCAGCGCATCTAAGAACTTGAGAATTTCACCCATGTTGAGCACACTTGTTCTGGTGTCCATGAGATACCATGATCGTTTTTTCGATCCTTGAGTCGGCACTGCCACATCGTAGATACAATGATTTGGGATCTTCATGGCCATGACTCCTCCACACAGCCGGTCCTAATCGGAGTCCGCTGCAGCATCCACAACTCTGCATGGCTATCCACCATTGCTGGGAAGCGTCAGCATTTTCAGCCCTTCGAATGCATGAGCCCAGGAATAACCACCATAGCCACAACCAGAACCGTAACCGCAACCATAACCCACACCATTGGGCACCTATCCACACCTACCCACTAGTGCACTACACTGCACTGCTTGGTGGCCCCACTTTGCTGAGGCGGGTTGGATCTCGGCCGGGCCTCAAAGAAATCGTGATGTGTCTGCGAGACTAAGGTGGTGATGGCCCATTCAGGATGGCTGGCACAACAAGATTGAGATGATGAATAGATATGACATGAATAGATGCATAGGAGGTAGGATGCATATGTCTATATGTGGAAAGATGTAGGCCCCCAAATGGAATCAAACTCAAGCCAGGGGGATACAACCCTATCCCAACTGCCCAAGGTGGGATGGCAATTACTAGGTGCAATTTAGTGGTCTTGATTCTAAGAATGTATGGATACTGCATAGGAAGAAGAAGACCTACAGGAGAAACAAATTCAAACAGCAGAGCGGTTGTTATTGCTGATGGTCGGCATGATCTCTCAAACAGTGCGTGTTTGTTTAGGTCTTCACGCGGAACGGTACCTTGCACGAAAGGCGCGCAAAGGAGACAGTGACAACACGCCAGACATGGGTATGGATGGAGTTTTGCTGTACCGGAGTGCCACACATGGATTCAAAAGGGGACTAAGGACACTTCAGCTTGCCAGTTGTTCTGTTGTTTGATTCCAACCCAGACACTAGGAGCAGCCCTTGCTAATAACTCTTGTGGACTCGTGCGTGATCCTGTTCGGGTGGCGTCATCCAATGTAACCGCTTTCGTTTGTGTGTTGTGTTGACACCTTCTCAATGCAAATCGGAATTTCACAAATTTCCAGCATTTCCAACTCCGTCACTTCGCTATGTTTGGATCCAGCACTTCAGTGACTAGGGCGGCCGGCTTGAGTCCATGGCGGCTGTGGCATGAGCAACTGGGATTTTGATGAACTGGATCAGTTGGAGGCCAAGCTGAGCGTACAAAGCGCACTCCATGGGTCCGAGGCAAAGGCGGATGAAAAGACATCAACTCCTGCTGTTGATGGCGATCCCAACCACGGCAGCGGCGCAAAACCAGCGTCCACCTTCAAGGAGGTACCTTTGGGAGCCACAAATCTGACGACCAGTGTAACAACAGGGCAGGCGACATCACGGAGACTGGGAAAAGGTACCTGGCAGCAGGTTTTGGGAGTGACCTTACTGGATGCTGCTGAAGTCAAGACACTTGCCTCAAGAGAACTTGGTGGTTCAGACGTGTCTGACCCTGATGTCCCTGAAACCATCCAAGAATGCAAAAGCACCTGCGTGTAAAGCAGGTGATGATTGATTGTCTCAGCCAGACATTGGGCTCTTCATTTCTCTTGCCATTGATTGGCCCGGCGTCTGGCTTTAGAATTCTGACAATGACTGACTGCGGAACTGCTGTCTTTCGGAGGGTGGTTTGCTGGAAGCCAGCAAATCTGTGTCATTTTCAATTGCAACTTGGGTAATTATCTACTTGCTCCTAATTGTTGTTCACTCTAGGCTCTCGGTGAACGTCTTGAACTATTCATTCTGATCCATTCTTCAATCCATCACTTCCGGGTCAAACTATGGACAGAACATGTGGATATCGTTTTCAAGCAACCCAAGTTCCAACAAAGGGTTAGCAAATTTATCGTCAGATTCTATGAAGATGCTGGCCATGGCAGCCCAGGAAAGCCTATCGAGAATTGGCCCTTGTGCATCATCCCGACAAGGGGGGCGCCCCGGGTGATTTCAAGCTGCTACGCCAAGCCTATGAGGATGGCCTTCTTGCAGTGAAACGGGCAGAAGAAGCCGCTTACAAGCTGAAACCGCGAGGTGGAAGATATATGTCTGCTTTGGACTCTCCAGGAGTTGACGAAATTGCCAAAGAGGATGTGTCAATATACAGACATATATGTATCACTATATACTGTAACTATATGAACAGTAGCGTTTGATTGTATTGGATTCTTGGATTCTCCTATTTCTCTTCCATATTGGCCTAGACTCCAAGCATCCTGTTTCGGAACATCACCATGCCATGCTCAGTAACAAGTGCTGTTATGACGGTCCCTTCCGTTTAGGAGGATGAAAATGGCAAAAGCACCGATCCAAACCACCGAACCACCAGGCTACGAGATGGTGGAGCTTGAGCAACGACAGTGGCCCTTGCACCCAGCTGCTGCAAAGGTGGGCGCACCTACAGAATGCCGGTGGCCAAACGGTTTGTCCATCAATCATCTTCCCCAAAACCACTGAACAGATGTAACATCACTCAACAATGCTCGTTTGAGTTGGGGAATTGTCAATGTGGGGATGCCACAATTTATGCTCCGTGATGTGTGGCTGGAACATGCTGGGACATGCTAGAACTGGAACCCTGCCAGTGCCTATATTACTTCAATGTGATCCATACTGTGGCATACCTGGCTGCCTATACTGTGCGAATCGATATGACACATATACCATTGATGAACTGAGCACCCTGCTATCACAATGGTATCAGCCATTTGAGTTCAATGACCCTGGATATGAAAAAGGACTCCCGGCCCCATTGAATATCCGGGAAGGTCCCACGGGTCCAAGTGTTGCTGCAAGTGACTGTGCAGGCACGAGTGCGGGTGGCAGTGGATCAGTGGGAGCATGACTATGACGCTGGCGAGGCAAAGTTTGACAAACCGCCCAGGTGTTGCAGAGATTTGGGGTGCCATCATGGACCACCCAGTGGTTAAGAGGGATGGCAGGCTAAGATGCATTGTGGATTATGACGATGCTTGTTGAAATGTTGATTAATAGTCATGGGCAGTCACTATATGTCTTATTTGTGCTCACCAGATGTTTGCAGTAGTTTTGAAATCAATCCTTCATGAACTTCATGGGGCCCATTGTTATGCACATGTCCGGAGTTGTGGGTATGATACGGTGCTGCAATGCAAAATTAAACGCAGTGCAAAATCTAATGTTCAATGTATATAGTCTAGAATGTGATGATATGTAATGCATTATCTCTTGTTTACCATGGTGTACTGTATGACGTACTGTCACATGTGAAAAAGGTATCCCGGAGAAATTCATGTATTGCAATTAAAATGTAGCCTGTACTGTAAACGCTCGGTTGACTGAGTATGCACGTCCATGTCACATGAACATTGCCACTTGCTTGTCGCAACACCGAATTCCAGAGTAATGACGCTCCCTGTAGTGCTTGGGAATCAGTAATTATTGCATTCTCATGCTCACAGCCGACGCTCCTTTCATGTATTCAGATTTGAGCACTCTCGAGGGTCAGCAGTATTTCTTTCGAAGGCTCAAACAGACGCAATGAAGTAGATTGATTAGAATGGAGGAGTCTTTTACGATTTTTTTACGCTCTTATTCCAGAGATGGAGAAATGAAAAGCGGATCAATCTCAGTAGAGCAGTGCTTTCCGAGGACGGATGCGGCCCATGGTGGCCCGCTTCCGTGGTCGCCAGGTGTCTTCGGTGCCGGATGACATCCCGGAGGTCAGCTCGGAGGAACTGGCGCAGTGGTTGCTTAACGGTGAGGCGGTGGCTTTGGACTGTCGTGAGGCGGTGGAGGCCAAGTACGAACGCAGGCGAGAGCATCGGAGGTGGTGATCTGATCTGATGAATTGGGACCTTTATCTTCATCATCTTTATATATCTTTATTGGTTTAAGGATGCCGCCCATTATCAACAAGTCTTAGGTCACCGAACTACTGAGAGAGATTTCGCGAGTTGCCCATTGGCACGTCCAAATTGCACATGGTCACGGGTCGTTTTGGGGGCTCCGGACCGTCCGCCGAGTGAAGAGCAACGCGCGGCCCGCCTTCGAGCAGGACCCCGCTGGTCCCTGGCGCAATCGCGATGAGCTTCGGCGACCTCCGAGCTGCACCAGATCTGTTGTCCAGGCAGCTGGTGAGGCTTGTGGACTGCGACTGCAAGGTGCGCCGTTTTTCACACGTGACTGGGCCATGCCAAGGGGGATGTCATTTCTGACATTGTAGATGATTATCAAAGGAAGTTTAGTTACGAAGTGCGGAACTTCCGTGTTACGAAGATTTGAAAAGATCTCAAAAGAAAAAGATCTCAAAAGGAATAGATCTCAAAAGAAATACATCTCAAAAGAAATAGATCTCAAAACAAATAGATCTCAAAAGAAATACATCTCAAAAGAAATAGATCTCAAAAGAAATAGATCTCCAAAAAAATACATCTCAAAGGAAAAAGATCTCAAAAGAAATCTCAAAGGAAAAAGATCTCAAAAGAAATAGATCTCAAAAGAAATAGATCTCAAAAGGAATAGATCTCAAAAGGAATAGATCTCAAAAGAAATACATCTCAAAAGAAATACATCTCCAAAGGAAAAAGATCTCAAAAGGAATAGATATCAAAAGAAATACATCTCAAAAGAAATAGATCTCAAAAGAAATAGATCTCAAAAGAAATACATCTCAAAAGAAATACATCTCAAAGGAAAAAGATCTCAAAAGAAATCTCAAAGGAAAAAGATCTCAAAAGAAATAGATCTCAAAAGGAATAGATCTCAAAAGAAATAGATCTCAAAAGGAATAGATCTCAAAAGAAATACATCTCAAAAGAAATAGATCTCAAAAGAAATAGATCTCAAAAGAAATAGATCTCAAAAGAAATAGATCTCAAAAGAAATAGATCTCAAAAGAAATAGATCTCAAAAGAAATAGATCTCAAAAGGAATAGATCTCAAAAGAAATAGATCTCAAAAGAAATAGATCTCAAAAGAAATAGATCTCAAAAGAAATAGATCTCAAAAGAAATAGATCTCAAAAGAAATAGATCTCAAAAGGAATAGATCTCAAAAGAAATAGATCTCAAAAGAAATACATCTCAAAGGAAAAAGATCTCAAAAGAAATAGATCTCAAAAGAAATAGATCTCAAAAGGAATAGATCTTGACTTTGCGTGACGCTCTCCGCACTGTCAGGGCTGTTTCAACTCATCTTGCAGATGACTTGGATCTTGACTTTGTGTGACAGGTGTGGTACTTTCAGCATGTCGATGATCTTGGAAGTTCAAAACATGGAGGAAGTCTCGCACGAAATGCGTTTTTGATCATTGGATTTGTCACGAAACCATGGGTTTTTTCGTGAAAAACGTTGTCGACTTGATCGGGAAACTAGCCTTGTCGAACGGACGGGTCCCAGACGGTCTCGGTTTAGTTCGGATTTGGTTCGGAGTGTTTCCTATGACTGTTGCCAAAAAATCGACTTCTGCACGTCTCTATGTTGACTTTGTGTGGCAGGCGTGGCATTTGGTGCACATGGAGCTCCTCTGGGATCGCTCTCCGCACTGTCAGGGCTGTTTCAAGTCAATCTGCACATGATTTGGATCTTGACTTTGCGTGGCAGGCGTGGCATTTGGTGCACATGGAGCTGCTCATGGATCGCTCTCCGCACTGTCAGGGCTGTTTCAGCTCATCTCGCAGATGACTTGGATCTTGACTTTGCGTGGCAGGCGTGGCATTTGGTGCACATGGAGCTCCTCTGGGATCGCTCTCCGCACTGTCAGGGCTGTTTCAACTGATCTTGGAGAGGTCTTGGATCTTGACTTTGCGTGACAGGCGTGGCATTTGGTACACATGGAGCTCCTCTGGGATCGCATTCCGCACTGTCAGGGCTGTTTCAATTGATCTTGGAGAAGTCTTGGATCTTGACTTTGCGTGACAGGCGTGGCATTTCGCGCGATTGGAGTTCCTTTGGGATCGCTCTCCGCACTGTCAGGGCTGTTTCAACTCATCTTGCAGATGACTTGGATCTTGACTTTGTGTGACAGGTGTGGTACTTTGAGAAGTCGATGATGTTTGAAGTTCAAAACATGGAGGAAGTCTCGCACGAAATGCGTTTTTGATCATTGGATTTGTCACGAAACCATGGGTTTTTTCGTGAAAAACGTTGTCGACTTGATCGGGAAACTAGCCTTGTCGAACGGACGGGTCCCAGACGGTCTCGGTTTAGTTCGGATTTGGTTCGGAGTGTTTCCTATGACTGTTGCCAAAAAATCGACTTCTGCACGTCTCTATGTTGACTTTGTGTGGCAGGCGTGGCATTTGGTGCACATGGAGCTCCTCTGGGATCGCTCTCCGCACTGTCAGGGCTGTTTCAAGTCAATCTGCACATGATTTGGATCTTGACTTTGCGTGGCAGGCGTGGCATTTGGTGCACATGGAGCTGCTCATGGATCGCTCTCCGCACTGTCAGGGCTGTTTCAGCTCATCTCGCAGATGACTTGGATCTTGACTTTGTGTGACAGGTGTGGTACTTTCAGCATGTCGATGATCTTGGAAGTTCAAAACATGGAGGAAGTCTCGCACGAAATGCGTTTTTGATCATTGGATTTGTCACGAAACCATGGGTTTTTTCGTGAAAAACGTTGTCGACTTGATCGGGAAACTAGCCTTGTCGAACGGACGGGTCCCAGACGGTCTCGGTTTAGTTCGGATTTGGTTCGGATTTGGTTCGGAGTGTTTCCTATGACTGTTGCCAAAAAATCGACTTCTGCACGTCTCTATGTTGACTTTGTGTGGCAGGCGTGGCATTTGGTGCACATGGAGCTCCTCTGGGATCGCTCTCCGCACTGTCAGGGCTGTTTCAACTCATCTTGCAGATGACTTGGATCTTGACTTTGTGTGACAGGTGTGGTACTTTGAGAAGTCGATGATGTTTGAAGTTCAAAACATGGAGGAAGTCTCGCACGAAATGCGTTTTTGATCATTGGATTTGTCACGAAACCATGGGTTTTTTCGTGAAAAACGTTGTCGACTTGATCGGGAAACTAGCCTTGTCGAACGGACGGGTCCCAGACGGTCTCGGTTTAGTTCGGATTTGTCAGCGCGTGTACAAGAGCCGTTTTTTTTCTGGAGGTGGACGTTGAGGTCCATCCAAGTCTCTTGGGTGGGACATTGTGGTCCATCCGGAGACGCGCCATGGCTGCATTCGTTGTCCGTAGTTCCTCAGCGCGTGTACAAAGCTTGTGATACGAAACTCATAAATTACATCCATGACATCACAAAGTCATTCTGTTTCCAGACCCAAGAAACAGTTTGATTTGTTTCGTGACCCAGGACATGCATTGCCTTGTCAAAAACCGCAACACAAGATCATTCTCCAGACAAGTTGCGCGCTCGTGATGTTTTGACCGCCATTCTATAGGCTCAAATGTTTTTTTTCTATATGCACTTATAAGTTTTGGAAACTTCCGCCTCCGCCTCGTGCGGGAACTATTTGTAGACGTTAATTCTAGGCGTTAACCAACCATACTAGAGACATGCAGCCATTTTTTTGATTTGACATGGTCAACCGCCAGCTTTCAACCGTTCACTTTCTGCAAGATGCCGAGCCTATTGCAGGATGAATCATGGTGTGTGTGACTGATTGTGTCGCATTTTGGTGCATTGCTGATATTGCTGAACGCTCTCCAAACACAAAAGGCTCGCCTCAAATTTGTGCATCAAAGAAAGCTTCCTAGAAGGGCCCCGATTGCAGCGCAACAGGAAATGATCCAAAGCAACATACAACAAACATCAATAAATCAAGGTTCTCCAAAGGTTCCTGGCCATTTTGAAAGTTCATTGTGCTATTCAGCCACGTCCTCGCCCTACATTCGCTTCACCAGCCACACGCTTGCTGTGCCATGGAGGGTGAGGTCATGGAGGCCCCGGAAGCACCGGCCGAAGAGGTCCGCGTCGTGCTGCCGGCGGCGAATTTTTGGGAACTGCATCGGCAGTTGGCCAATTGCTACGTGGCGGACATTTCCCGACTCGGAGGATCCGCCCGCGTGCCTGAGATGGAGGTGACGGAACAACTGTCGAGATGCTCTCTGCAGTCTTCCAAGAGTCCTAGGGCTGTGACGGAGCCCACCAGGGGTGGCGCTGCCGCAGCGGCCTTGGTGCCAATTGCGCAGCAGCGGCGCAACTCGCGTCGGGAGACCATCCAAAAGAGGAGAGACAAATCGCTGAAGACTCTGAGGCACATGCAGCTCCAAGGTATGGAGGATGACGCATCGTCATCCACTGTGGCACTGGTGCCCCACGAGTGCTGGGGCGACTCCAAGAGCAAGGTACAACCCAAGTGGACGCGAGGTCGCACGAAGGACCTCGCTTTGACAGCAAGGTCTTCAGTGCAACCGGCTGGAGCCCTGGGCTCTGGTGTAGATGAGGTTCCAGAGAGGAGCTGTGTCCTACATCCGGGTGGCAGCTTCCGGACGGCTTGGAACTTGAGCATGGCCCTGTGTGTCCTGTATGATTTGATGGTTATCCCATTGCATGCCTTTGATGTACCTCCCAGTGTGGTGCTTGATATGTTTGATTGGATGATCCAGATCTTCTGGAACTTGGATCTCTTCATCTCGTTCATCACAGGTTACTATGACGAGGGAACCCTGGTCTTCAGCCTGCGGAAGATCGCGTGGCACTACGCGAAGACCTGGTTCTTCTTCGATGTGGCGTTGCTGTCCATGGACTGGGCCTTCAGGATCATCGAATGGTCCAACCCAGCAGGCATGGAGTCCATCATGTGGTCCCGCTCGCTGCGCATGCTGCGGTTCCTTCGCCTGATGCGTATGCTGCGCATGGTGAAGCTCCGCCGAATCAACGAAGTCTTCCAGGAGTTCTTTCATTCGCAGACAGCCACGTTGTACTACAGCCTCTTCAGCAGCCTGATTCACCTTTGCATCCTAAACCATTTAATCGCTTGTGCTTGGTTTGCCGCAAGCCACATGTCCAGTGAGAACTGGGTCACAGTGCTGGGCATTGAGAATAGCAGCATGGAGTATCAATACCTCACTTGCATGAACTGGGCTTTTGCACAGTTGGGCGTCGGCTCCAGCCCAGCCCTGGCCACCAACGTGCCGGAGATGGCCTATTGCATTGTCATTGCCTTCCGATCTTTGATCACGTCTTCAACCCTCATCAGCACTGTCAGCAACCTCATGGCCGGGCTCAGTAAGATCAAGGAAGACGAGAACACGGAGTTCCGCTTGTTGAGGGCATACATGGCGCAGAACCACATTGAGCCCCAGCTGGCACAGAAGATCACGCAGTTCCTCCAGTACCAATACACCCTGCGGCAAGAAGCCAGGTCTGCAGACATGGAGGTGCCACTGCTGGAGATGCTGTCTCCACAGCTTCAGGGAGAACTGCAATTTGCTCGTTCTCGGCGTGACCTCTGCAAGCTACAGGTGCTCAACGAATTATTGGAAACTGCGGACAGGCAGGTGGTTCATATCCTGCATCGGGTTGCTCAAGATGCCGTGAAGAATTTGGTCGTGGCGGCGGCAGATGTGATTTTCCTGGCTGGGAACCCGGCACCTTCTGCGTTTCTGAAACTGAGCGGTGAGTTGACATATTGCAACGAGGACTCAGACGAAGGCGACGAGACCGTGACCGGTGAAGTCTGGATCGCAGAGGTAGCTCTGTGGACCCCCTGGCACTACCTGGGCGACCTGGTCTCTGCAGATGTTTCGAGGGTGTCCTCCTTGGACGTGGAGGTCTTCTGCCATGCTCTGTCGACGTCCTGGCAAACCCAACGTGCGGCCAGCAGATACGCAGTCACCTTCTTGGACAAGATGATCAGCCTCAACCACTGGAGTGACACCTTCGTTTTGCCACGGGAGGGCGGCCAGGCTCGGGCACTTCCGCATCGCCCCGAGCATGGCGGGCACAGTTGGAGGTGACAGTGGTGCTGTTGTTTGGCACAGCGTTCGTCCAAAGTGGATGACTTTTCAGCAGTGGGTCCCAGTTGAAGCTGGTGAAGTTTGGTGAGCCAAGGGTCGATGTTTGTTTGGAGCATTGTAGAGCTCAAGAGTATCCAAGAGTTGCTATACTGTACTTGCTGACCCTTTGGTAAAGGGCTCGCCAAATTTGCTGACCATTGTACTTGTAGGCTTCCGACCTCCAAAAATTGTTTCACATGCTATTTGCGTGTTTTTGTCTCACCTGAGATTTTGCTACTCGACAGACGTCTAGGCGCCGATTGGTGCATTTGCAGAGTGCTGGCAGATCTGAAAGTGGCCGGAACTTTGTTTGGGGAGGCCCTGCAAACTATCGGAGGTGGAAAGGTCCAGAATGTTTCTGGCCTGAGTGCCAAGGTCTACGCTTCAATTTGCCTAAATATGTATGCCTAAATTGGGTCTAGCATGTTTGTTTTCAATGCTTCATGTTTTTGGGAGAGCATTTGGGACCTAGTGGCTTGGCAAAATGCGGTCATTAAGCAAGGTGCTTCGTCTCGTCATTGAAGACCCCACTCAAGACCCTACTAAAGACCTCACTGAAGACCCGCTTTCCAGGTGGTTACTTTGTCAACTCATGGAGGTACTACTGGCAACTGCGGTATCTGGGAGATGTGTGGGGGATGGGATCGGAAGGCTTGGGTCGTTTCAATCATGATAGCCTGAGGCAGGTGACCCACCAAGCGTGCGGGCATATCCCCCCACCTTAGTTGGGAGCCAAGTTGGGTCCCCTCAAGCCACCATTCCACGGAGTAAGAAGGAGCTGCTTGGTGGTTTCAACATGTTTCAACAACCTTTCCCTGTGCATTTGCATTTGGGAAGGGTTCTTTGGATACTGTGAGTTTGCAACGTGTGGTTAGCGGAGACCGCTCTGCCAAAACTAATAGCAAGCCTATGGTCGGGTAGTGTTGGTAACGGCATTGTGCCGTTGGGAGTTTTGCCGGCCCTGCAAACACTTCAACTGTGAGGTATGTGCGCCGCTCTTCTGATCGACCTGAACTCAGTCCCATTCTTGCATACATCCATGTGTACATTGTATCCGCATGTGTTCACATCTTTGTAAAACCGAGTGGGATTAAGAACGTCAAACGGATCAAATCAATCTTAGCTTGGGACAGCATTGGCAAAGAAGTGCCAGCGAAAACATAGTACAGTTACTGTAGCCGGAGGGTACAGAACAACATAACTTTCACAAACGGGATCACCTCGGAACGGAATGGGCATCAGGATGTGTTCGGGATGAAGTCTGAGCGCTTTTGGCGATTAGAAGGTGGACTCAATGATTGGTTCGCTTGGGCAGCACCTCAGCTGAGTTGCCTCGCAAAGATCAGATAGAGAGAGAGAGAGAGAGATCTTGAAAGACACACCTTCAAGATCCTTCAAGCGTCGGCCTTTTGATATCTTTGGGCTTTTGCCTGGTGATTCTCGGAATTGGATGTACTTTTTGCATTTTTTTGCAAAAAAACGAGGTTCGGAACCCTGAGCTCATCAAGTCGTTGCCCACAAGATCTGTTACTGAGCTATGACTGGCAGAAGGATCGACCTCAACAACCTAAGACGAAGCGGGCATTCGTGTGATGGGGAAGCATTCGGACGGTCACGGACTGGGCACGGCACCGGCAGCCCTGACGACGGTGAAGCTGTGACTGCAATGAACGCCTTTTGGAGCGGAGCGGGTCCGAAAATCTGAGCTTTTGCTGGTACTCACAGTCGATCTACTTCATTCATAGAGGCGACCGCACATGCTAGTACATGCTAGCACCCATTTCAGATTCGCACTATAATCCACTAGTCGTGAGGCTTGCGATTGATATCCTTGCGATGACTGCGAGATGGCAACTTTGAATTCTGCATGTTTTGGCCAGACAAGAACTGCAGCCGAAGGTGTTGTCCTTTTGGATGGCATTGATTGCACCCGAACATACATGGCTGTGGGTCAAAACCCTGTACCCCCGGTTCCCTATCGGTACGTATGATTATTGTTGGTCATTAATCCCATGAAAGTTGGTCGATTAATATTGACCCATAGCTGCATGAACTAAGCTGCATCGAGAGTAGATCCAAGTCGCTTCTGAGAGGCTTCGAGTCAGCAGCGGGCCTGTGCCTATCTCAGATGCTGGGCCTGGGCGGGTCGTGAGTAGCGCCGCCGGCCGAACTTTGGGAAAGCTTGGGCCAAGCACATGCTGAGGTGACCCGAATCAATGCGCACTTGGGAAATGTCGTGTACGTTGCCGGGGGGCAGCCGCTGCCCCAGAAGTCTCCAGAAAGATGAGAAAGCTAGCAGGTGGAAACCATGTCTTTGACTTGTGAAGTGAGTTGCACTCGAAAGTATGATCTAGCCTGGCGGCATTGTGTTTGATTCAGCAGCGCTGACCCTCGTGCCATTCAGAAGGTGGGGCATGGTGGACCTGGATAAGGGCACAGTGGCGCCTGCCATGTGTTGAAGAGACGGCCATGTGTTGGTTTTGAGCCTCTCAGAGAAGGCTCCAGGTCATGTTTCATCAAGGTTCGCCAGTCATCCTAATTTGCTTCATGGGAGATCCATCATTAGTTTATCACCAGCTATTAATGTTTAAACTGAGGATGATTTGGGGTCGGCTGCCAGGCTCGTTCCTTCAAATGCTACAAGTGCGCCTGGAAGGAGTGGGAGGAGCACGAGAACGGGAGCAGAGGACAGAAATGATCAACTTCCAACTTGAAGACGCATGGGTAAAGCGTTGTAAAGCCTTGAGCGATCTCCATCCTCCCCCACAACACACACTAGATCACTAGCCTCAAGACATCTCAAGACCATAATCACCGTTTCAAATTACTTGAGGTAGGGATAGGTAGGGCGATGCTATGCTGCATGCTGGCAGGTACCCTGGCACGGGGGTGTTGGATGCTGTCCCTGATACCGCATTGCAGCCGCTTGGATTTGCACTATTGGCTGCGTGTCCAGAACTAATCCTTTCCATCAGGGAGCCCATGGCAAGAAATGGCAAGAAACGGCAAGAAACGGCTTAAATCTTAAGCCCTAAGCCATTATCGTGCCCTGATGTGGCTGTCGGTTGGGATGTGCCTGGGGCTCTTGACAGGCTGGGGCCTGGCTAATGCTTTGGGCCCACAATGGGGCCGCGTGTAGGTGGAAACATGTGGAAACAATGTTGGATCTACATCAGCTTTGGCCAAACGGTTCCAGTAACACATTTTTTTGAACCGTTTTCGTTGCCTATCACCAGTCAAGCCCATGTCCACACAATGATCATCAGATCTTTGTCAACTCCGGTGGCACCTCACCACCCTATGGGTGTACACATGGATTCAGAGGAGTTGGTCAGTGAAGGATTGGAAGGTCAACCCGAGGATCATTGAGGACCAATCCATCCCGAGGCATCGCATCATAGCAGCTGACCTGGATGGCACCATTTGGGTCTTCTCCATGCGCGACAGGCGTGATTGCAAGGCCTGGGAGTGTCCAGAACAAGACCTCGGATGCAGAAAAGTTTGGGCACGAAATCTACCAATCCCAGTGGCAATGGTAGCTCCAGGAGCTTTTTGGGGCGCCAGATGTAACTGTTGCCGATGTACTCCAGGTGGAGCATCGTTTTCCGATGGGTGCCACCCGCGCACCACTGTCCTTGGCTTCTGCCTTGAACCCAGGGGGGTCGAGCAACAGCATCAGCATCTAAAGAGAGGGAAAGCAGAGGGATTTTATATACTTTTTCTTTTTGTTGAATTTCCTGTATGTTTTCATGATTTGATGATATGGTTTGATTATTTCAAATGCTTTTGCCCTCAATTTGTTTCTTGGGGTAATTGCACGATATTGCGCGACGCACAAACGGAACCGCCCACGCACACATTTTTTTGGTTGGAAGATCATACAGAGTTAGATTTGCCGCCCTGACAACCTTTTCATCCGCATTTGGTGCTCCCTAACCAGGTGGGCACAGCGATTTCTCTTGAGTCGCAAGCGTCTCATCGCCGAGGTGCGAGGCTTCGTTCTGGTCATGGAAAGGGCTCGCAGCTTCACTGGCAAAGCCGAGGCGCGCCGTGATGTTGGGCATGGATTAGGGAGATAGCACTGGTGACCAGCTCGCTTACCATCAAAGAAGCAGTATCAAACATCACCGGATAAGTTTGCAAAACTAAATACGACTAAAATGACTAAATAGATATAATTTTGCAACAGCTAATATCAGATAACGATTTATTGAACAGCAACCCAGCAACGGGATACAGTACTCTACCATTGTCCTGGGCTTACTCATATGGTGACTGGCTGCAGGATCGCCCAGAAGGTTGGTGGCATATGGTGGTATATGCGCATCGGTAGCGGCGAAGAGCCAACCTGAAGAGACGCTCAAGGATGAACTAGGAAGAGACCTTTCAAGAGACCTGGTCAAGGGATGAACTATGATGAACTTCTATGCTTGAAAGGGTCCACACCCTGCGCCCATTTACAGCTTTGTTTTACCGGGATTTTGTTCGCCTGGTGCTTCAAACAGCTTGGCTGATAGGGGGCATGATAGGGCCACCCCTTCCAACAGTGTGGCTTCCCTGGCACCAAAGCATCCAAAGCAGCTCTCAGTGCTGCTGGGCATCGGCGAAGACATGGCCAGTCCTCACAGGTGACTGTCCTCAACATGACGCATGTTGGCAAAGGTCCCTTCCTCGGTGACCAAGAACCTCATGATTTTCTCATGATTTTCTCATCATTTTGAAGTGCTCGCTTTTAGTGGCGTCGTGGGAAAGGAGGACTTGGGAGTCCGAATCAGGCACAGACACGCCAGAAGGAAGACAATGAAAGCACATGTTGATTCACTTTTGGGTGAAGTTATTTTGCAGAACTCATTCAGGTATTGCGCGCGCTGTCAACTGTAAGTGTACGTTGTTGTTGGGATTTATGAAGACCCCGTTTTCAATGTTGGTCCCACAAAGTTTAATGGTGTTGCGCAGATTTTGGATGAGTTTGGATGTTCAAGATCTGGTCTTTGACGCTTGATTTCCTTTTCGATGCATGTAAATGCATTTAAATGCATGTATGTTTGCTGCAAGTTAGACCGTTCGAAGCGAATTGCTGAGGATGGGACGACCCAGTCGGCCACCCAAGATTCACGTTGCGACTTTGGTGCTGCCTAAAAATGGGTGTTCCATCCCTATGAATGCTTCAGCCCAGATACTGTTCTACGCGAGCCCGGTGACACGGGCATGATACGTGCATTATCCGGCATCTATGGGCCAAAGTGTCCGCAGCTTTTGGTTTCTGTTGGTCTGTGATGATTGACGGGTGCTTTGTTTCTGATCCGAAATCGTTCATTACACTACTAATTACATCAGTTCAATGACCACCTTGAAGTGTTCAGAAGTCATGGCAACGTCTGATGTTGCAGTCGGTCTCAGTACCTCCCCTTTTTTCCAGGCTTCTTGACTTGCCCCTATGCTTACAGCAGGTAGCCAAGCCCAACAACAGTAGAAACCAGCTGGTTACCTATCATATCCTATCATGGTAAGTGGAAGCATAGGGTGCTTGAACCAAGATCCATTGGGAGACATGGGAGACTGAGGCTCGGGATACCTCGCCCATCGCCTGGAAGAGAAGCAGCCGTCCAGTGCGTGACTGGGTGCGCCCGCAAAGCGCGTGAGGTCGTTGCTCAACGATGGAGCTATGCAGAGCTTGGTTCTGACAAGCAACAAACAATGAATATAATGAATAGTAATATCAAAATAATATCAATAGTAATTTAGTGTGATTTATTATGTTAAGTAATTTATTTTATCAACTATCAAGTAATGATTGTATAATAGCAATATAATATCAAACAATCAAAAATACAACCACACGCACATACGCGATATGTATTTATACATGTATGTCTGAATGCATATATCAGATATCAATATTTTGTTCTAATAATCCAGCAGTTTGTTTGAAGGTTGTCGAAAGGGTCATCATTCAAGCAGGTTGGTCGGGGCATGTTTCACACTGGGAATGGCGCGGGGTAACAGACAGCTGTTCCAGCGCCGCGCAACGATGAACGGACCATCCTGGCTGAGCATTCATCTCGTCCTGGCTGAGTGGAAGTTTAAAAACAGGCATGCAACCAGCCAGCAAAAACGCATTGGAAATCTAATGAAATGGTCAACAACAAGGATCGCTTCAGATTCCTCGATGGTCGATCATGGGTACTAGAAGAAATGTTTGATAGTGATGCAAACCTTGAACAAAGCCAGCTGTTTATCAGAGATCCATCAGGTGCTACTCATGTTTTTGGAGTCGAAAAACACCTGTGCCATCCTGTACCTTGCGTTTTGCCCAGGGTTGCTTTGTCCAGTTGTGCCGCCGCAAGCTTCATATTATATAACATTTATATATATATATATATTGTAAACCCATGCTTCACCAGTTCTTCTCGCATCGTGCCAGTGACAGCCTCGCCATGGCACCAAAGACCTTGGAGCCACTGCCAGGCCAAGTTCCACACTGACATCGACTGACGCAGTTAGGCCTTTCCCATCCTTTCCCCACAAGCTATGGGAGCTATGGGGTACAACGTGTGAAGGGGAAGCAACTTTCCCTAAAAGCGATGGATACTCTGCTTTTGAAGGGTGTCACGGTCCGCCCTTCTTCTTCCTGGTCATGCTGGATGCTTTTTCTCCAAGGACCTGCGGGTCCTAAAGCAGGCAAACCCATACTCTGTCCGTCGCATCCCATGGACTACCAAGGAATGTTACTGGCATAGATTACTGGCAAAGAGCGCTGCGGAGCGGTCTTCGGCAAGACGTCTCATGTTGTTACTACTGCTACTACTACTACTACTATTACTACTACTACTACCACTACTACTACTACTACCACTACCACTACTACTACTATTACTACTACTACTACTACTACTACTACTACTACTACTACTACTACTACTACCATTACTACTACTACTACTACTATTACTACTACTACTACTACTATTACTACTACTACTACTACTATTACTACTACTACTACTACTACTACTACTACTACTACTACTATTACTACTACTACTACTACTACTACTACTACTACTATTACTACTACTACTACTACTACTACTACTACTACTATTACTACTACTACTACTACTACTACTACTACTACTACTACTACTACCAATATTATAATTGCTATTGTGGTTCTTACGACTCGTAATCTTAGTATCGATGCTATTCCCCTGGCTTTGCTATCACATGATTGCATCTCTTTCTAAAAGCAACAGCCGTGTGGGGCCCTCCGCCAGCTGAACGATGGCCATGCCTCAGGCCAGGAGGCGAAGGTTGAGAAACTGGCGGCGGAGACCCGAAAGGCCGATGTGATTCACCGAGATCCGGATGAGTTGGCAGCCACCAGGAGGCCGGCCATGGAGCCTGCCATGGGGCGACACTGCGAAGTCGCAGTTCCCACCGTACTCACTACATTGGAAGTGGAGCCACAGAGATATCATGTTTTCATGGTGTAGCGGTCAATTCGTTCGGGAAGACGAGATTTGTTGTTCTGACTTTTCCCAACGTTGCGACAGGAAAGTGCTACCTCCTTTGGCGGACTCCAAGTTGAGAATATTGCTCCTAAGCTCATTGGGCCATGATCTGCTTCGATGGCAAGTGCAGCATGGAGAGCATCAGGAAATCAGTTGGCATCATTCAGTTGCAAGGCAGAGAAATCAATTCAATTGATGCCGTTTTATCACCGATCCATGATAATACATAGCAATTATTTTTCCATAGCTCATGTCGGAGTTCACTTAGTCGTGCTCGGCCAAGTAATTCTAATTAACTTGTGGTTTCAGAACTCCCAACCCACAACATGTTGGCGAAACTTCGGATGGCGGTTGGAGTATTTTTCTTGTTGCGGTAGCCACTCGTTGTTGCCACATAATGTCGGTTGATGTCGGTTGCCCTTGGCCAAGGATGAAAGAGTTCCGCAAGTTGGACAAGGATGGAAGTGGAGAGGCCATGGTCTTGGACCAGGGCTGTGGATGGACGTGCCAATTCATGATGATCAAAGGGTTGTTTGGACCTGAGCACCGTTTGCGAATTTCGTAACTCGAAGGTGTTGTTGACTCATACACTGTTTTGACACATTTTGATTGATACCCTGTGCTTTTCTTACATTGTTTTTTCCCACACCCTTGTGGTTCTGATTGCGATCCATTGTGCGAGCACACACTTGAAAGACCGTTATTCAGATGTTGATTGAATCAACGTTTCAGGGTCGTTAAGGATACCATCCTTGGTTTGTCCATCTGGACATGAAATCTGTGAGAACTTCACAGTATTTCGTTAAGGCCGTATGTCGCCGATACCAACAGCAATTGAACCAAAGGCGAAAAAAGCAGTGAACATCTGATTGCTTCTGGAGCATGATCCATCGAGAAAACTGAGATCAAACGGAGTTGCAGAATCGTAGAAAATCGCGAAATTGTGCAGGTACGTCAAGAAGGCGTCCCTTCTTGATATCACCATGGAGTGACAGTGTCTTCGTTGGTGGATGACTGTCAAACCATGCATCCACCCCCTGCGGGTATTGTTTTCTCAATGTTAAATGACAAATGATAAATCCTTGGAAACAGGAGTTGACTCACACACGAAGGCCGTGTGTCGCAAAATCGGACTAACAGCAGCTTGTTTTCTACTCGGAGCTGTGTCTAGCGATTCAAAAATGGAAATCAAAAAACCTGAGATATGGTACATGGATTGGCCGTTCATTGCTGTATGATGAGTGACTTCAATGAGTCGCTCGGAACGGTCTAGCCGAAGATGGAGCTGGCTGAACTACGTCCGGAACATATTCGAGGTCTAAATGATGGAGCTCTATGCCCGGGGTGAGCCTGTATATCGGGCTGTGGAGCTGGATGTCGTCCGAATCAAAAAATTGAGCGTGGATTTGGCCCATCTGGATCCCGCTCCAGTGTGTTCCTAAATTTTGGCGATCCTTTGGATACTGACGAAAGAGTTGGCCTAAATGCCAGTGAAACGGGGCGTGATGGCCCTGATATGTGAGCCTCATATTCCTGCTGCCCACCCACTGGCCGGTTCTTTCCCACAACACAGTGGAAAAGAACATCTTGATGACATCCAGTCGCAGATTGTCAAGATCTTGGCGGTGGATGACGATGCCCAAAGCGCTGTAGTACTCTGGGACTGCCATCTGCGGAAACGCAGCCCTGAAAAATTGGGTTAACAATAGTGACACAGCAACAAATTCTTGATTGAAGCCCGCCGGAGGTAGGCTAGCTGCCCGCAGTGTCCATGGATGTCGCTCATGATCGTCCTCGACATCCGGAAAGTCTC
>VSDK01022820.1:309632-331277 GCA_009767595.1 Symbiodinium kawagutii
GTGATAGCCAGTTGTTTGGGACGTGCCGTCACAGCTTGTGTTGAACGTCCCCTCGCTTGGTCAAAATTGCCAGTGATGAAATAAAAATGGTAATTCGAATTCGGATTGGACGCCATGGCTAGGGCGTCTCTATGTCGAAAAGATGGAATTGGAAAACTCAAGACTATCTGTACAAAACTGAAAAATGAGAAATGAAACATGAACTGCATTTGTATGTGAAAAGCTTGACTTATACTGTAAGTCCTTCAGTACTCAGGGCAGGTTTCAAGAAGGATCAGTTCATAATCATGGGAATGGTTACCCGAAACTCAAATGGCGTTTCTCAAGTGTATCATTCAGAATCTTGAGGTGCATGAAACTGTCTTAGAAAGTGTTTTACACTTCTGTGATTAGACAGAGTGATGCTGGTTTTTGAGCCCAACCAGAGTGGCATATAGTCACACTGCTCACGCATTCAAGGTAGATAACCCAGGTGCGATTGACATAAACAGCGAGCAAGGCTCAGAACCACCAGCTGTCCAACGACCCAGGTGCATTCTGGTGGGAATAGACCCACATGTCAACCACCAGCTGTTACTACCACAATTCAGAGTAATTCAATTCGCCAGGCACCAACCCGGATCACGACAGGACCATGACGGAAACGCTGCCGAATACACACTTGAAAGACCGTTATTCAGATGTTGATTGAGTCAACGTTTCAGGGTCGTTAAGGATACCATCCTTGGTTTGTCCATCTGGACATGAAATCTGTGAGAACTTCACAGTATTTCGTTAAGGCCGTATGTCGCCGATACCAACAGCAATTGAACCAAAGGCGAAAAAAGCAGTGAACATCTGATTGCTTCTGGAGCATGATCCATCGAGAAAACTGAGATCAAACGGAGTTGCAGAATCGTAGAAAATCGCAAAATTGTGCAGGTACGTCAAGAAGGCGTCCCTTCTTGATATCACCATGGAGTGACAGTGTCTTCGTTGGTGGATGACTGTCAAACCATGCATCCACCCCCTGCGGGTATTGTTTTCTCAATGTTAAATGACAAATGATAAATCCTTGGAAACAGGAGTTGACTCACACACACACACACCAACACACACACACACCAACACACACACACACCAACACACACACACACCAACACACACACACACCAACACACACACACACCAACACACACACACACCAACATACACACACCAACACACACACACCAACACACACACACCAACACACACACACACACACCTTTTTGATTTCCTGTACGGCGAAGGGTTTTTGTTTTTAATGAAGAGCCGCGCGATGGTCGCATGTGACTTTTGAATATGTTTGAAATCTTGATGTGTTGTGTCGGCGTGCACTTCAATGTCTCAGCTATGAATTGGTTGAAAAAAGGTTTTCTCACAATCACACCCTTGACTACGTGTAGTTTGTCGTTGTGGTGCTTAGGTCTTTGATGATTGTTGAGTGTGGTCAGACATCCAGCCATCGTTTCCGTCATGCATTATACAATGCGTTCTTTGTATTATTTTGTATTATTTGGTATTCCCGAAGGTCACATGGCAATTGAAAGAAATGTGCTCTTAGAATGCAAAAACATCCCGGCGGACTTTTCTCTGTCCGACAATTTCGTCGTTTTCGTTGTTTGGCTGAGGCGCCCAAATTTCGTCTGGTTTTTCAGGAATCGCTAAATTACCTGCGTTTTGGCTTCGAAACGCTGCGGATTCATTATCACTGTTTTGGACACCAAGTCACAACTTGCTCAAAACTTTTCCAGTCTTCAACAACAAGTCCAAGCTTGACATTTCCCAACGCCATTGCGTAGACTGGATGTACCCCACCCCACCCCACCCCAATTAGCACGGTGACCATCGCACCCCGTGGAACCACGACAGACAAGTACCAGACATCATCTCTAACACGGGAAGCATGTTCGTCTCGTTTTCGTGGGACGGTAAACAGTCCGCCAGCAAAAACGTGCAAACACAAGTTATTTTTGTGCAGTGGTGCGGGTGATGCACAAGGCAAAGCCGTGCCTTTGCCGTATGCACACAAGAATTGTACAAGGCCCAAGTGGATTCCTGCTTCATTTTAGCTCACTTAGCCTTCTTGCTTGTTCATGCTTTTTTTCTCTTTCTGTAGGGCAAACGGTGGGAAGCCCTGGCAAACAAAAATCAAATAATTGTTCCATCTTGAACATCCAGCAAGTGTAGATCTTGCATTTCCTGTCATTGCTTGGCAGGTGTCCAAAGATGAGTTGGCGCTGGCTTTGAGGGACGTTTTTCCTGGCGTAAATATTGATGAGCTCATGATGGAAGCTTGGTGTGAAGAGTCTGAACATGGGGACTGCCGTAGAGCTGTCCCACAGTGTCGCTGGTTGTCATGTTCAGCTGTTTCCAGATGTTTGGCGCGCCCAGTGTGTTCAAATGATGTCAAATGCTTCCCTTGAGTTCAGTGAAGAGTTTGAATGTTTGATGTTCAGCATGATGAGATTCCCGACGCTTCCTGGGCTGTGGCACCTTAAATGCAATCCACACTTCACTGACCCCCCGAGGTCTTTGACTCAGCCGGACCTCCCAGTGGAGAAGGCACACCAGGAAGGTACAACTTTGCCGTGAGTCGAGTATTTACGCTACTGAGTTCACAGGTGCAACAAACTTGCCACGTTAAACTTCCCCAAATATCATGAAATAGATCCAGTGAAAAGAGAAATCCATAGAAATCCTTAATTAATTAAAGTCCATTAAATAGATTCACTTAAAAGAAAAGAGACTTGTAGAAGGGAAAGATAGAGAGGGAGACTGATTCAACGAAACTCAATCACTAGACTTGATGATGTGGTGGTTTCGAGCAGTTTAGTGGTCAATTGTTTTCAGCTGCAGTGAAGTTTTGCCCAAGACTAATGCACTAAGGACATTAATGGCAAGGTGAGCTACACCGAATTTGCGCCACTGTCCAAGGCAAGTAGCACTTCTTGTGCTTGGAAGTCGCGCTGTTAGAAGTTGGGTTATTGTGATCATGTTCTATGCAGTTGCAGCAGACATGCTCCAAATGAGGTGCCAATCCACATAGGGTATCAAGTCAATTGGCTCTATGCATCTCCATGTCATTTCTTGGGGGCGGGGCCATTGGACACGGATGCAGGTCATTTCTACCTTCGAGCAGTTTGACACAGACCAAAATGGCCTCATTTCTCGTGCAGAGCTGAAGGCCGTGCTACAAAGGCCAGAAGAAGAACAGAGCTTTGCAGTGCTGTTCTGTGGACTGTGAAGCTCGTTGCGGCAACCAGCTGGTAGTGAGGCAATGTTGTACCATGACCAGGAGACGTACATGAAATGATACGAATATGGCATGAATGAGCAAATACGAGCACTATACATTGACAGAGTTTTTGATCAATAGCGGGATGCTCGTTGATGTTGTTGGCGTCAACAGGTTTGCCGCTTCCCGGCGATACTCCTATTAATGTAGCAGCTGCATGCAATGGAACATGTAACTGTTTGTGAAAGGTTACCGGTTTGCAAATCGCAAACGTTCCGGTGCCAGTGCTTCAGCACACATACCTTCTTGAAGCAACGCTTATCACCCCTAGACCCTAGTTTTTTAGTGAACCTTCACGGAAGGCTTTTCTCAACCCGTCACTTCAAACTTGAAGAATTCTCAACTAGTCTTAAGATGTCTTAAGCCTTTGGTCCAATGGTACCACAGGATGCCAGGGGCACTGGAACCCATATTCTTTGGAATTCGATGTGCCACAGGAGGAGGGGGGTGTTTCTTTGCCCCCTGTTGCGGGATCCCCCGTCCCAAAAAGACAGCCCAGCTGGCACGGAGCCAGACTGTGACCGAAAGAAAAGCCATGTCGCTGATTTCAGTAGCGTCGTATTTTGAAATACTATCATGATATATTGTTGTCACTGAAGCTCATTGTTGGTCTAGGCGTGCGACCCAGTTTCCAGCCCCTTAATTGCTGCCGAGGTGTCAAATTGACAGCAAATAACGGTAAAAAATCCACGTTTGAAGACTTGTGTTTCCAATTTTTTTCAGGATATTTTTTAGCATGTTGATGCCGCCTCACAGGCTTTGTTCGGAAACTCGGAAACACCCTGGAATTACGTTGACGAAGCACAATTTGTGCACTCAAGCGCAGGGGAATAGCGGCGCAGTTCGTATGTTGGCTTTGCCTTTGATTTTCGAACGATTAGGATTCAGGAGACAAAAGCAGACCACATTAACATGGCGGTGGAACGGTAACATCTTGGTGGAACGTTCACATGGTGGTGGAACGTAAACATGGTGGTGGAACATTTACAGAGCGGGTGGACGTTAACATCTGGGTGGAACGTTAACATGGTGGTGGAACGTTTATATGGTGGTGGAACATTTGCAGGGTGGGTGGACGTTAACATCTTGGTGGAACGTTAACATGGTGGTGGAACGTCAACGTGAGCGGAAACAAAAATGGCTCAGAACGGGGTGGTAATTGGGTCGGCTACCTTGGTCTACATTGTCAGGGTTCCCAAGGAATCATTGCTATAGGCCTGCTACAGGTCTTCAATAATTGTTCATATGCTGTTGCTCCTGTTTGTGATGTCTGGATATTGGCTAGATATGACTATATCTTGCTAATATATATATATATATAACTATACATGGCTATCGAGATGGCGCTGGAGAGAGAGAGAGAGATATTACATATATATTGTTTTGTAGAGAGCCCATATATTCCATATGGCTATATATGGCCAGAAATGCCTATTGCATAAGTATGCTAAGTGGCACTCTTTCCCTCAACATGTGGACTTCGTACCTGTGAGGCTGGATCCAAACTTCAACGACCAGCAGTTGGATGAGCTGATGACTAGCATTGACTTTGACCAAAGTGGCATCTTGGATGGTGGAAATGCTTGTTGGAAAAGGTTGGGTTTCTGAGGAAAGGCCAGCAAGGTGCTATGGGCAGAGCAAGCCCTGAAGAAGAAGTTCAGGTTCTGTGCTTTGTTGGGGGGCACTGGCTCCATTCAAAGTTTGGCCTCATGAAAGGTTAATCATTGGCAAGATCTAACGGGAACACGTGGTCAAAGAGGCCGGCAACTCATCCGTCCTGACATTCGGCAACGAAAAACCGTCTCATCCAGGGGATGAACAAGCGTCATTCCGTCATTCTTTCGGGCACATCGAGAAGATGCGAGCGACAACTCATATTGAATCAAACTATATAAATGCTGTTTATTAATGTTTATTAGTCAATATGCGATGGGCAGCCGAGAGTGGCAATTTTCAAGAGGTGCTCTATCCACAAGTCTTTTATGACAAGCTCTGAAGATTCTTCTAGCCGTGGTTTGCATGCACGGAATGTTTCTTGTGGTATTGACTATCTTGGTCCAGCCAACTTCTGCGTGCCCATGGCTGCATGCTTTGCCCTGAGGTAGTTTGAACATTGTGGAATTCGTCATGTACGTGGCAGATTACAGTGATGAGTCTTGGCCCTAAAGGTTTCTCAAAATACTTACACTAGAAAATGCCTAAAGGTTTTCCCTGGTTTCATGCGGGAGAAAAACCGCGAGAAAAGATGCCACACCGAGGATAACGAGGCACAGTCATGATCACCATGGGTGCAGACTCGAAGTTGGGTCCCGAACTGCTTTCCCCAAGCCCCAGGGATGGTGAAGCAGCCAGCTACGTTAAGCTCACGTCAAGTTGCGTGGGCATGGGAAACACGGCATTACGGAACCCGAAACTGTATTCAGATTTGGCCAATGCCACATTTCTGGGTGGCTCACACTTCATTTGGCCCTGGGTATGCCATGGGAATCTGTCGGATCACTGCCCTGGAATGGCATTTTTCGTGTCAGTGTAGCAGACTGTCAGGAACTCGGCATCAAGCTCGAGCAAACCGTTGCTCAGTTGCAGCTTCAGCGCACTTGTTTGCAGGGGAGTGGCCATGTTTGAAGGCGCAAATTCTGTCTTGCAAGTTGCGGACCTACGCGGACTTATCATATTTGATTGCCAAGCCGTTCTGGATGTCGTGAAGGGATCATGCTGTTTGATTCTGCCACAGCACTGGGGTCCAAAACTCCCATCGCATGTCTGCAATGGCTGGCATGCCGGAGTTCGATGCCTGCCAGTAGCGATGTAGCATTAGACATCCAGATGCCACGACCTTTCTACCTCCGTTCTGCGTCCAGACTTTGACAGGAAATAGGGCCCTCATCATATGTGGGAGCTCCACAATTCCAAATCATTTGCTGCTTCTCGGCCCAGCCGAGCCGGCCAGACTGAGGCTGCCATCCTCGCAGGGGACACGAAAGCAAAGTCTGCTGAAGTCATTGAGCTGTCATAGAATCGGCGAAAGCCTTGGCCACCCGATTTAGCGGCCAACCCCTAGGTGGCCAGCGGATCTTTGAAGACACTTCACGAAAATGTCCAAGTCAAAAAGTCGTTGGAGCATATTTCGAGATCAATGATAGATCAATGTTGGTCAGGCTTTCTAAAATGCTAGGCACTTGGGTGGGGTAAGAGGACGGCTGGAAGGAAATCGGTGGCCTCCACCGCCTTCCTCTTGGACAACATGTTAGTCCAGCTGGACTTTGGCCTATTGGCCTGCTGCTAGGTTGGCTTGGCTGGGGCATTGCTGCAATTCCCATGTTGTTCCAAAAAGTGATACGCAACTGAGCAGGACCTGCCTTTTGTTCGATGTTTTGTCATTTTTCTGTCAGGTGAGGCAGGAAGTGCTACAGCTTTGAAGCGTTCTGATCTGTTACTCTTTCAATGCCCTTGTCGTATGCATTAGTCAACAATTCCCCTCACCGAGTTCCGCGGGATTATGCCATGATATACATGTCTTTATGCCATCTGCATGTATCTGCATGCCAGCAAATTCAACAAAGCACCATGCAGCACCCCTCATATCTTCGGATTGGATGTCGATGCCATCTGTAGAGGTCCAGTTTCATCAAGCCAAAGGCATCGTCAGCATATTTGCTTGACATGGGAGTTGGATACATAGTGTCCAGGTGTGTCCAGGGTTTAGGGCTGTGATAGTCCATCTCACCTCTTATTGTAGCAGCACGTGGACGACATGCGAAGCAAGTCGGAGGAAAAAAGCGTCCGTGGATGCCTTGGGATGCCTTGGGATGCCTTGTTTGGATGATCTTTTCATCGAGCGCCCTGGGATCTTTTTTTAGAACTGGCTGGCTGCGCCGGCCCCTGCAGGCAGTGCAGCGCAGGTATCAAGAAGGTTCAGCGCTGGTGGTAGGGGATGAGGATGAGTACCAAAAAGCGGTGGATTTTTCGGCTTAGATCTGCATTATCTCCAAACCAAGTTCTTGAAAAAAGGTGCTCCATTTTTTTGATGGGCGGGCTAGCAGCCCCACAAGTTGTAGATGATTGTAGATGTCGCAAGCCGCGATATTGCAGGGTCCCCGGGTTTCACCAATCAGCACCGCTTTCTCGCATCGTAGACGTCTGCAGCTATCAACACTTGCAATTGTAAATATATCAGCGAATATCATAGGGTCATAGATGTCATAGACCATACTGCTAGAGGTGATCATTCTTCCTTATTGGAACCTTTTTTTGGGGTTAAAGCACGTTTGTGCTAGGCTCGTGCCACGTTTAGACATTTGGAAACTTCAAGTATATAATTCATCCTCTTGGACTCTCCAAAATCTCAAAGCTGATGCATCTTGTGCGAGTCCACTGATATGATGTTCACTGCCAACTGCCATCAAGGAAGTGGGAACCGCAGTGCGCTCCATATAATTGATCAATAGTCGTATATTTACATATTAGATCATATTATGCATATGTGTGTAACAGTTTCATTTGCGCTCCCATACACGTTGCCCGCGGCTGCCACGCTGCCTCCCACCGTTGTCACTGCCTGACGTCAGGTGATCTCATGGTCATGTTGTCCGAGGCGGCTCCGGCGCTGCAGCAGCTGGTCAGATCTCGCTGCCATTGCGAAAGTATTTGCAGCTACTTGGGTGTGGGTCAAGCAGTTGGCCATCAATATTAAGCAACAAACTCATCACAGGAAAACTTGCTGGTTAATGGTGGGAACCAGGGGGACTAGCCGAGTGAACTGACCTACGCAAATGTCGTCAGTACTTGCTGTTTCCATCAAACTTATAGATACTGGTAGTAAGTTTTTGCATGCTCTATAGAATCTAGTCGATTATAAGCTGATCATACTAGTTTATGTAATGAAGGCTTTGCTGAACCCCTGGATGGCGATGAAGAGATCGGAATTACTGTATGTCAAGAATGCTCGACATGATGATCAGAATGGGAATCTGAACCAAATGCTGTTGGTCAAGAGGTTGGGAGAGGAGGGGGCGGTGAAAGAGGCTGGGGTATGGCTTTCAAGCCTCGTTCGGTGGCCAAAACCACATGAAATGGTTTCGACAAGGTTCGCAGAGGGCTGGCAAAGAACCTGTCACGAAACAGTCTTGGCGAAACAATGTTAAAAATGGTAGGTTGTGGACGAAGTATTGGCTCATAATGGCTAAACTGCTAACTTGTTCGTTCACAATGGTTACAGAGTGTGTAAGAGATGTCACAAGCGAAATTTGAATCGCACAGATCCAAACATAATTGCATATGAATGTCAGCTGGGAATGCGATTTTGACATTTCTTGATGCATATGCTAACTTTGACGGTTCTTGAAGAGTCTTGAAGCGTCTTCCGCGGAGGACGGCATGGAAATCGAAATCTACGAACTGATGATGCTCGGTTCTCAGCATGTTTCTACAGTGGGATATGCCCGAGGCCTTTCAAGAGACAGTGGCAGCTGGCAGTGGGTCCCTCGGCCCATTGGTGGTGGCCACTCATTTGGCCAAGAGACAACAGACAGGGAAATACAGGGAAAGATGTGAAAGATTGGCCCCTCAAACGGTGTTGTCCACAGGCTTTCATCCCAGTGATCTTTTTTGCTGCTTCCATGTGAACTGAATTGCTGTACCTAGGAACTTGCCTTCAATGATAACGTCTTTCAATTTCTGTTCGGGCAAACCCCCTCGACGCTCCAGCAAAAGAATCTGAACATATGTGAGTATGTGTGAACTCATCGCTATGATATAGGTACATTGGCTTCCTCCTGATCACTGATGGTTTCTTTGAACTTTGCTCAACTTCGACTTGCTATTACTGAAATTACTTGATCTATTAGTGTAACTGACTATTACTGAAATTACTTGATTTCTTACTGTATTGATTTATGGCTGAGTTACTGTACTCACTTGTGTGGATGACGGGCCTCTCACATCAGCTCATGGCTTGGATCTCAGGCAGGTGTACCAGCCTCCGCCTGCAGACATCTTGGGAAACTTCAAGCTGCCGGTTTTTGCTTCTCAGCTGCACCACCGGCAACGGGGAAAGGGACTTTGGGAGAAGGAGAACGACATAAACATTGGACACCCAGTGGAATGTGTTGGTTTTCATGTGTGTTACATCGATGGTACTGTTAGCAGGCACGAGTTGGAATATTTTCGGATCCTCAGCACGGGATGCCATTAGGTTTAAACAGATCTTACAGCCAAGGTTCACTGCTCTTGTCATTTTCTGAGGCAGCTGCAATGGTGCTCGTCATGGGCCTTTGCCCCAGCGCTGAACTGCTTTGCCTGGCGGTGAAGATCTCCTAGGAAAGGGCACGCACACACAAGAATATCAGTCCAGCATAGGTAAGCAATGGCAAGCCTCAAGCCCGCTACGGACAAAATGGGCATTTACATCCGATTTATAAGATTCTTTGAGCCACAGACTGAGGGGTCTGAGGGGTCATTTTTTTCATTTTGGTTTCATTTTGGTTTTCATGTGATTTTCATTTCTAATTTTTGCTTTTATTTTGGTTTTCATTTGTGTTCCTTTTTTTCCATTTTTTCATTGTGGTTTTCATGTTTATTATTTGAATGTCATTTTTTTTCGTTGTTTTGTGCTTGTTGTTTTTTATGATTTTAATCGAGTTTTTCATATGCGAAAAGGATCGAAGAGGTATGTGCAGGGTTCCTGTGAGCCATGCCCATGTAGGCGGCATGCCAGCAGGAGCCATTGATTTTGGATGGATCTTTGGTCTGAAATTCTTAGTACGGGCCACTCAAAGTACTGTTCAGTCCTGGTTCGTAGGCAAGCTATGACCAAGATACGGCGACGATGACGACGCATGGCGACGATGACGACGCATGACATGTAGATATTGGTTGTGTGAAAGTACCTGGGTAAACAGCACACACACACACATATACACACGCAGCCACTGTATGTATTTGCAAATGCTTTGGCGTATCATGGCCTTCATCAGCTTTCATTGCTTAGTCCTGGTTGCACAAAGTTTCGTAATTTTGGCGTGTGTGACCTTTGAACAATGGTTGTGCCATCAGCCCATGAAATTTGACTCCTTTGACGTTTTGGAACCCCCACTTGCTGGTATTTTGCTTAGAGTTCATTGCGTGCCCTATTCTCAACGCTTGATTGCTTTCATTGCTTCGGTCATCCCTTCGCACATACCCGCCCCAATACTGCAAGGCTACTGCAAGTCCATGTTGAGAGATCATTTCCTGTGCACATTCTCAGAATGAAACGAGCAGGTCGGTGAAACGTGGTGAAACGTGGATGTTGCAGCTTGTTGTCCAGGTCCTTCATGTCCTTCAGGTCGATCTTGGGTTCCTTTCATGCTGCTCCACGAACTGCAGGTTACCAGTTCGTGAAGCAAAAGGGCCCTGATGAAGGCGGTGCAGATGACTCCTGGCAGCAGTCCTTAAATGGAAGATATGTAGCATCCAGAGCTTCTCGGAGACTTGGGAAGCTGCGCAGTTTTGGGTGTTGCGATTGCTGTTGCTGTTGTCAGTTTTGCTGATGCCGCTGGCATGCCTACCTTTGTTGATCACACGGATTTTTACTTGTTTGAAGCCCATATGCTTTCACCGTTTTGACTTTCTCATTAGGTTGCAAGATCTGGGAACTTTCTGAAAAGTGACGTTGAGCAAAGCCAGGTCTAGTTAGGATAGTTAGGTTTCTTGATACATGAACAACTGTGGGTGCTTCGTGCGGCGGCTACTGGGCCACTTTTGATGGACAGACGCAAGAAGAATCACCTTGAATGAATATTCAATGAATGTGGAGTTACATATAAGGAATGTCGGGGATTGTCCTTGAACTGACTGGCCTGTGATGGTGGTAACTGGTAAAAGGAATCATGATAGAAAAAGAGCTTCGTGATCTTTAAACGGCAGCGGCCCCTGTTTTTAAGGGGAGTGAGACAGAGCAATCTGACCTGCGCTGTGAATCACAGCGCAGCGCAGCGTATCACCCGTCTCTCGAAGCTCATTCGGAACTTTGAGGGAGCACTGCTGCTGATGGAGCACGGTCGCCTCACCTTTAAACCTGGCTGATCCTGGATGACTGCTTAATCTGCTTATGTTTATGGCTGGTTGTGCTCGGTTATGGTTGGATGTCCATGGGTACCTGGCATTCCCTGGCGAGCGTTGGCTCCCTATCAGCGGCGTGGGGTTGCAGCCATGGGCAGTGGCGGCTCCGTTGCGGCAGCTGAACACGCAGCATGGCAGCGCTTTGCATATGGGATGGTCATGGTTCATCATAGTTCCAGTATGTCATGGTTGTAATGGTATGGTATGGTATGGTTCATAGCTGTTATGGTTGTTATCATAGTTCATAGTAATAGTACTTTATGGTTGTTATGTATCAATTGATGTGGTATATCACTATTCTTGTTCAGTATTGATGCTCATTCGCCGAACCCAGCTGAACCGTAATATCCATAATGAGGAGATTTGGGGGGTAATAACAACAGCATGTAATAACCGACACGAACAGTTGCATATTACATCGCAAAAAGCTGTGCTTTTCCCATGGCCGACCAGTGCAACGCGAAGTGCATTCCAAGCACTGCGTTGCTTGGTGCTTTCCCCAGTGGAAAAATGACTCCTTGGGATTGGAGAGCGACACTGTGGATTGCAGCGGCTGCTGACATAGGGCACCACATGGCTCCACACTTAGATGGCCTGACAACATTTTCATTTCCGGTTGCTATGAGTATCTAGGAGTCCAGTCAGGGTCACCGCTCTCAGCAACCGGCGCTGTCATTTTCTTAAACCCAGTTTTAAAGGGACAGGTGATATGATATGAATGCATGTATGTATTTATATTAGCCAGAGACCAAATCATAGTCACTTGTGTTTAGCTTATATAAGTTTTTTTTTTTTTTTTTTTTTGTAAGCTTACATGGACACGTTTGGTCAGTTTTACTCTAAAAACGATAGGGGACGGCCTAAAAACGATACCCCAAAGGAGTCCTCCGAGACTTGGAAAGCGAAGGAGACGTTCAAACAAATCCGTGAATACACCTTAACTAATCATACCCAAATAAGTTTGACATATGTAGTTATTATGTTGATGTTATGGTGTTGAGATGTAAGATGTTGCTTTGCAATTGGATGGCTGGTGGAGGACATGACATATTGGCGAGGCACTCGAGTGCTACAATCAACATGAGTTGTTCTCGTTACGGCCATGGTTGACCACTAGGTCCAGCTGATGGGTCTTACAGTCTTGGCGTGTCGCCACCTTTGTTGACACTTCTGCCCTTTCAGCGGATACATTGATTTGGCAAACTACCTTGTCTATCCTTATCTCATATATTTCAATGAGCTAAACTGGTCGCGTTCGAAACAGCCGCCAGGTCAACTCATGTTCCACAGAGGAATTACAACAGATCCTCCCACATCTCAGCACTGAAAGCCGAGTCAAGCTCCTGGAGGCTGGAACGGCACCAACGGGCACGCTGGCTGTTCTCTGGGCAAGGAGTCATAAGGAGTCAATTTCAGGGACCCACCACAGGTGCCGCCCCCAAGGAGTAGGCGCTGGGTGCGGTCAATTTAGCCGGGCGGACGCCGCCATTCATTCCACCCGTGAAGAAAGAAACCGGTCACTGTTCAAATTCAGGAATTTGTTGGGTTCAGCCCGAATGTGGAAGGATCTGAAATCATTCATCATCTCTTCCGAATTACGAATTGCCCTTAGGTAATGCACTATCTCAATGTCAAGTGGGGCGTTCCAGAAAATCTCTAAGAGAAGCTAAAGAAGATAGCAAGCCAATTTATCCCACCATGTTTGTCCTGTTCTGTTTCGTTTGATCCCTTTGTCTTCAGGTTCTATCGCTGTTCTGGATTTTTCCTTTGAAATGTGAGTTGCCGATTTGCGTTGGAATTACTAGGGCTCAAGCATTGAGATGAATGACAACAATATAGGATAATGAATGACAGCAATATAGGCAATCCATGGCGATCCCTACGAACCAGCCACCTGTTTCTATGAAGCCTCGAGGATTTTGGACCCGCAGCTTGTCCCTGAGGTGCTGGGAGAGAAGAAAATGGAGAAACAGAAGGCCGCTGCGGCCGCTCAAATCCACTAGGATCCACTTCGTGCCAGGAGACTGTACCGCGAAGTGCCACCAAGTGGATACAGAACCAGCACTTTGGTTATGATTCTGCAACCAAGTAGAGGTTAGGTCAAGCAAAAGCAGCATGAGCATGTTGATGCACGCTTGTAGCTAGGTAGAAGCGACAATTCGTACCTGTTTTGAGGAGTTCAGCCGTTCTACAACTTCAAATTAGCATGCTGACTTTTGTTCCATTTTCCTGCCTGTATCCCGAACATAGAATTATAGAAGTCATCAGTGTTGATTGATTTCAGTTTTCATGGTTGACCTGCCATGACATACTAACCTCGCCTTGCCAGAGGCTCAGTGATTGCCATGCCTGTCAGGTGATTGAAGAAGAGGAAGTGCCTGAAGGCGGAGTGAGTGCGGCAACGATCCTCACATCCTTCTGGCGGAAAAAGTTGGGCCAGGAAGGGTCTAGCGGCATCCCCATCGTGAAGGCAGCTGACCTGGGAGTGATTTCCAGAAGCGCCAAGAAGTTTGAGGGAAAAGGTGGCCATGACCCTTGGTTTGGACCCACGGCATTCACGGTCTTCGGCGAAAGGCTGGGCTGGGAGCGGCAGAGAAATGGATAGTGAATGATAGTGATCGACGATCCGGTAATTTGCGGGCTGCCTAGCAGCTATTTCAGCATCAATAACAAGTCCACTTCTGCACGGAGCAGAGTCACTATCATTGTTCCAAGCCGATCAAACCAAGCTACAGTATGTACGCATGAGCATCGTTGAAATGCGCTTGTGATATCTTGTGATCGCCTCAGCTTTCTTTGCCTCCCCGACAAAAGCACCGGTTTTCTTGTTTTCTGATCATGTCGCACACGTTTTTGGGGCGAAAGGAAGCGTTCCCCAGGTGGACACTGGACGATTTCCTGGGAGCTGGTGCTTTTGGTCAGTCCTACCTGGCAACTCATGAACCTACAGGGCATCGCTACGTCATGAAGTTTCTCTCGCGGGACAACGATCGCGAGTTGAAATTCTTGAAGCAAGTCCTTCGTTGCAGTTTTTCAGCGGGGCAAGGCTGTGACAGAATGTGATCGATCATGGCCAACTCTGATAGTAAAGGCTGTTGAAAGGGAGAGAAGGTGTTGAAAGAGAGAGAGAGAGAGAGACACAAGCGGAGTTTCGTAGTTTTTGGGGCTCTGTGGCTGCAACGCAATTGAACGCCCGGATATAGATACCCTCGGACAGGTGGGTCACAAGTTCTTGAGTGACATGGACAATTTGCCTACGTATATATCATCCGTTATTTGTCAATCCAAGTGCATGCAAGTTCGAAGCCATCCGTACTTCATGTCGCACGCGCCGAGTTACATGCCAACCATATCCAACCAATATTCCAAGATCTTTATCAGCCACACTCCGTTTTGGTAGGATTCTTGCCCTTTGCGTGCGCATGAATGCCCAGCCCAAGCCTGATCAAGATCCTTCCAATGTTTGAGAAAATTTGAGGGTGTCACATAGTGTTTCAAATTTCTTGTGGCAATTACGACTGCAGAGCATCAGTCTTGCACAGAACGATCAGCATCGATCAGCATCGATCAGCGGGGCGGCAGTTTTCCCGCATGTTCAGTCGCCGGCGTTAAGTCGCCTATGGCCCCCCTCGAGCTCCAGGGGCCCCCTGGCACTTGGTGCCCTCATGAAACATCTCCCAACCGAGGCACCATTCCAAGTGTTTCAGCATCCCAATGTCATTACCTACGTGGGCATCGCTACGCACATTGGTCGCGGCTGTGAGAGCTGGAACCCTGCCAGACACATTGTGGTGCCCTGGTGATGATTCGATGGGAGGGTTGATCCGAGGCATCCAAAATCCACAGGATTTATACAAGATCTTTGGAGTTTTTGTTTGGGTCTCGTCTTTGTGCCTTCTTTGCTTTTGTTTCTTTGTGGCTCTTGATCGCCACGTTGTTTTGTCGCTGTTTTGCTCGCACTCTGGCTATCTCTCTTGTCTTGTCTTTCCTTGCCTCTCCTTTGTTAACTGTTCTCCTCATGCCTCTGGATGATCAACTGCTCACAGTCGTCTTTCTTTGTTTCGCCTTGAGGTATAACATGGTATAACATGGTTTATATAACATGGTATACTATGATTTAGGTTTAAGCATACTCTAGAATACACTTTAGCATTTAGGGACTGCTCTCCCTGAATCCCTGGCAGCCCTTGCTCTTGGCCCTTTGTGTTTGACTTATGCCCCTCAAAAATTAGCAGTCCCTGGGAGATGCGGCCGTCCCCATACATGGCCGATGCCAGGGATATGAGCCATGCGCGGCCTGTGCAAGCCCTTCAATTTGGCGATTCATGAAGTGAAAGCTTAATTAAAGATTCAGAATGGTGATTATCTATTACGTTATGCGAAGTTATACTTTAGCTATGGGTAAAAAGTGGAATAACATGGAATAACTAATTGATTAATTTATAGTTAACCGCCATGGCATACAGCCAAAAACATCGTATCGTAAATCATGGGTACAGGTCGTGTTCGGAGTGTCGTAGGATTGGAAAATTGATTTAAACATTAAAAAAGGATGACGCGCTCATCAGAAACGACAACGTACCAACAGTGACCGATATATATATATATACTAATGCGCCCACAAAAACCCAATTCAATGACCTTTCGCCACACATTAGATATTAACCGTGCTCAGATGAGGACAGCCCCATGCCTAGAATGATAAACTTAAAGAGGAAAGCCACAAACTATGCGGGCACGACCATGGCATAGGAAGTACCCACACATGTTGCTTGTCACTGGTTATTAATCATCACCCCTTCTTATCATCAACTAGCCGCCGTGCAACCATTCATCAACCAACGGCCAGCCCTCAAAGATTGATTGTCCACACTGTTCATCGATAGCTTCCCCTACTCTTAACCACCCACTCAACCCAAGGGCAATAGGATTGTATAACTTAAAATGTTGTAGAGTGATTTTCTCCAAAGTTAAAAGTAGTTCACCCAACCAAACCGACGACACCCTGAAGTAAAAGTCACTAAAACCTTAGCAAAAGAACACATAACTTACCAAAAACCACCAAAAACTTCAAATCCGCAACAAGAACATACAAAAACCATCATCAAACCATTCTATGACCACTATCCATATACATCATTGTACATCTTATACATCCACTATGTCCCCACCATATACCATTTTTATCCATTATTCAACCAGTATATAACCATCATACAACCAATTATTTAACAATCATACCACCATCACATCCATTCGATAACCTTGTAAATAACCATTCTTGAATATGCGTATAGACCTTACCTGAAACCACTAAAAGCTTTTGAACAAATTCCGCAACTCAAACCTTTCAGACCATCACAATCATCATACATCCAATCATGTAACCAATTATGTAACCAATACTGTAATCATTATACAACCGTTCATGTAAACATCATGCAGCCATCATATACCAATCATATAGCCAATATATAGCCATTCTAAAGCCATAGGTTCCCACGAGTTCCAAGCATTTACCGCTCCAAGTCGTCCCCGTGGCCTCCAGGTCATGGAGGCCATCCCCAACGGCGAGCTCTTCGACCTCATCACCGCGGAGGGCCAGGCCATGACGGACGGCACCATGCGGCGCCTGGTGCATGGCATCATCAACGGCATGGCGGAGCTGTGTGCCATGGCTGCCGAGTTGAGGAATGGAGGTGTTCGTAGCCGTAGCTGGAAGGCATGCTCATGATTCATGATGGCTTATCCATGGAGGTGATCACATGATAATCAGGATCAGGATGATTATAATGGTGGTGATAATGATGGTAAATTGCATGATGATGGTGATGCTTCATGATACGTAATGGTTGATGATGGGTAATGATAGTGATTCACTAGCCATGATGGCTCAGAGTGGTTAATACTGGCTCAGTATGCGAGTGATATACTGATTATTGATCAATAGTGAAGTGTGTTAAGTGTTAACCAGCAACGGTTAATCAATCATGGTTAATAGGTGGTGAATGGCCGTAATGCCATCATGGAAGTAGCAGTGGTTTCATGTCGTTCCGAACTTCCTACCATGAACATCCATAAACCTTGCGTTGTATGATATAGTTATATGACCATAACCTCTTGGCCAACATTGGTAAGGCTTGAACGTTTGGGTAAGGGTGGATGATTTTTTTGGCATAATACGTGGCTAATGGGGACGGTTCATCAATGGGCGGGGAAGGTTGAGATGATGGTTCAAACGATTCTGATTTGTGTGGTGATCAATTTCAACAATCGTTCGTTGCTGTGGTCAAGGACTTGAAAGTCGACATTTCTGCATTTATGTTTGGTGCAAATGCGTGCAGCTATGTATTCTTGTGTCTTCGGTCATATGTGGTATCGGCCTACAGTTGCCGCAAAGGAACTTATCCCATGGCGAGTGCTATACCAAAAAGTGTATTGCAAAGGCTGTTCCTCACCGCCGGATCATGTGACAGAGGGCAACCCGTTGCAACAGCCATGGCGGCTCATCCCGCTGATTGTATCAGTTGTTGATATGCCATGGTACCCTGAATCCAACCGACTATAAAGTGAATTGTACACCGCAGTGATGGAGAGATGGAGAGGAGTCTAAATTTGCATGGGCCATATGGGCTTTAAATGTGGGTGGGCATCACCCCCGGCGCTATCTGCAATATTTCTTTCCACCCTTGGAGCTGGATGAGATGGAGACGGAATGCCAGAGAGAATATTGTGATTCATGTGGTAGGATATGGCACCTATATTGCCAACAAGTATTTCCTGGCGATATGGGTGACACTTCATGATGTCCATTGCTTTGTAAGAAACTGCGAAGTCCCTTTGGTCAATGTCACGTCAGCTCCCCAGATTTCCTTGCCGGTGGCTGAGTTGACCAGTTGCATTCCCTTCTCTTGCCCAGTTGAAACTGATAAACTTTGATGTGCCTTTCTTTCTCGCTATTTGTTCAGTCGGTACTTTGGATGATTGGTGTCGACCATGCATACGGCGTCCCATTTGCCAGGCAAGTACGGCATCACACACCGCGATTTGAAGCCAGACAACCTCCTCATCGATGAGAATGGACAGGTCCCAGGGATGTGATTCGACGCGTTCGCTTGTGGTTGTGGTTCATGTAGCCTTGTTTATGCAAGGCTTCTCAGGGGGGAACATGGACAGAAGTAGTTGTGCATATTTGTTCCTCAGCATCACCATGATTGGTACCCAATCCTTTGTATTTTCTGGGTGCCTGATTGGTGAAGAACCCTTTGTTTGCTATATATAGTGCCCGCATCTAAGCCCTTCTTCTTTCAGCTGCGTTTTATTACGTTCCGTCGTTTTTGGGTTGGCCTTGTCATCACACACCAGGGTGCTGGCACCAAATACGGCTGCCAGCCACGCATTCTTCTTAGCTGAACATTGACAAGTCTGTGTTAGATATTGTTAGCTTATTTTCTTGGTGCTGTCCAGATTTGGGTTATCCAATAAGACACGAACGCTCTAGATGGCTCCAGTGCACCAGGTCCCGCGCGGATACTATATGAATATGTGCGCACAGAGGGATATATATATATATAGGTTAAAACATTTGAAACATGCAATATGCACACGCTATTTTGTATTCTGCGTGTGTCTTTTCCCGTCTGCCAGTTGAGGGTTTTTTGAGATTTTATCAGAGTTGTTGCTGGTAGACCTTGCCGGACCCGAACAGCGAGTGTCAGATGCCAGTGGGCCTTGCCGGACCCGAACAGTGAGCGTCAGATGCCAGTGGGCCTTGCCGGACCCGAACAGCGAGCGTCAGATGCCAGTGGGCCTTGCCGGACCCGAATAGTGAGCGTCAGATGCCAGCAAGACTGTCAGAAGATATGTCAGATAGAACGCCAGAAGATATGCCAGATAGATATGTCAGAAGCTAACGGAACGCCAGTATGGGTGCCAAAGCTGGAAAAATTGTCAGAATATGCCAAGAAATATGTCAGAAAATTTGCCAGACTGGTACGTGGTGGTGGGGATCACTCGAAAGGAAGTAATTTTTGTCATCCCTCGGCAGAATGCCGCTTCATACTGCAATTGTGGAGCCAATATGTGTTGGGATTCCTCACGGTAAACATGCGCATTTTAGGTTGTCGCACATGTTTGAATCATTCCGAAATTTAATGTTTTCCGATGAGGAAAATTCAGGGGATCATCGTTTTGCCCATTGAGTGCTGTGTTTGTTGGTTGGCATTTTTTGGCGTACTCAATTAACGTGTTTCAACATTTTCTTTCTGATAATCTTTCAAGGTTCACTTTCTTATATTCTGATTTTCCGTTGAGTACCCAACTGTTTCTTGGGCTTCGGTGGTGATCGAAATTGATAGAAAACTGTTGCTACATAGCTAACCCGCCGTTGAGGGCACCTGGGCACGCCGTGGCCAGGTGGTGATCATCGACTTGGGCTGCGCCAATCTGGTCCAGTGGCTCCATGAGGGCGGTGTGGACGCCGGTGGTGAAGAAGTGGGCAGCCCGGTGCGCATGACGGCACCTGGGTCGAACGCGTGGGGGTGGGTGGCGGGTTGGCAGGTAAGTAGTTGACAACAATCAACAGCCAACAAATTGACAACCGGCAGCAGTAATTTTGAAACAGTAGCCAGAAACCCGCGACCTGTGAACTGCCTCTAGTATTCCCTACTGTTGTCATGCAGTATGGGAACCCTTGTCAGATATCAATAGCATCAATAACGTGGGTTTCGTGAGGTTTGGCCAAAGTGACTGGCCGACGATAGGATACCTTGACAATCAACAGCCCTGGGGATATCACAGGGCCAGAAATTCGGATGGGGTTGGATGGGGATAGGTCAAAAGAACTTGCAGCTGGATGGGAACAATTGTATTGATGCAGCGATAGAATCTCCCCTGCGAAACTGATAGATGTTGGAGTTGCAGCAGGCGACATGAGTCACTCATGCTCGTTCTGGTTAGGTGTGGGTCATCTGATTTTGGTGTGGCACCAGCCACTTCGCACAAAAGTGAGAAGCCGCATGGGAATAGCGTAACCGACTTTCGAGCACTTTGGGCAGCTTTTGATCGATGCATGGTTTGGACATCTTTGGAGTACGTGCCAGTCAGTGGTATAGTGTATATTTGATCATATCTGTATATATATATATATATTTAATAAATAAATATATATATATATATATGTGTGTGTGTGTGTGTGAGTCAACTCCTGTTTCCAAGGATTTCTGGTCATGCATTATGACTCATCGAATATCAAGAAGACATGATTCTCAGCAGGGGGTAGCAGCAGGGCTGAGAGTCTGCTACCAACGAAGACACTCTCAGTTTCCTGGTGAAGCAGTTGGAGACGTCCAACTGTGTACCTGCAAAGTCAAGTGATCACTGATTGTTTCGCTTCCGGTTTGTCATTGCTGTCTGCTTTGGCGACATACGGCCTTAACGAAATACTGTGAAGTTCTCACAGATTTCATGTCCAGATGGACAAACCAAGGATGGTATCCTCAACGACCCTGAAACGTTGATTCAATCAACATTTGAATAACGGTCTTTCAAGTGTGTCGGCACTTGGGTGTCGGAAAGGCTATGCCCCAACTTTATTGATGGTGATGGTGCATCAGCTCAAAGCTACCGCCAGGGCTATGGCTGCTGGGCCATTCTGGGAGCCATGTCGTGGTCTTCGTTTCGTGCCATGGCTCAGCAATCTGGAGGCAGCTCTCATGCTGAGCCTTGCTCGCTGTTTATGTCAATCGCACCTAGTTTATCTACCTTGAATGCGTGAGCAGTGTGACTATATGCCACTCTGGTTGGGCTCAAAAACCAGCATCACTCTGTCTAATCACAGGAGTGTAAAACACTTTCTAAGACAGTTTCAAGCACCTCAAGATTCTGAATGATACATTTGAGAAACGCCGCTTGAGTTTCGGGTAATCACTCCCATGATTTTGAAATGATCCTTCTTGAAACCTACCCTGAGTACTGAAGGACTTACTGTACAAGTCAAGCTTTTCACCTACAATTTCAGTTCACGTTTCATTTCTCATTTTTCAGTTCTGTACAGATGAACCATCATCGATGATGGACATTGCCTTCAAGACCCAATATCCTTTTATCATGGTCTTGAGTTTCCCAATCTTTTCGACCTAGAGACGCCCTAGCCATGGCGTCCAATCCGAATTCGAATTACCATTTTTATTTCATCACTGGCAATTTTGACCAAGCGAGGGGACGTT